>FASU01048217.1:0-11589 GCA_001486225.1 Heliconius pardalinus sergestus
TGACACAGATTTTTTTTTATATTTTTCTCATAACTGTCACGACTTGGTCTATCACCTGTTTTCGTTTTATCGTTGACTCCTGGGACACCCTGTATATATTTTTAATCTCGAGTTGGTTAATTTAAAATTACTTATTTGTCTCGCTTAATGATCTTTATTCACAATAATGTTAGTTAGAGAATTAAGTCTTTATAAAAATGGATATAAATATTTATATATTTTTTAAAAATATTAGTAATCTAAACATAATCATAATTTCGAAGTATTGCAATGACAATGTATAGTTTTATTAATCAAATCACAGATCAAGAGGGCTTAAATTTTGGTACATTAAAATTTTGATATGATTATTATTCATAGTACACAACTAACATACTATAAAAATGTTTTCATGTCATTGAAACTATAATAAACTAAATATTATCTATCTATACTTATAATAAAATCGTACGTCGTATCAGACACTGATACATTCAGTGTCTGTACATGGATGATATATAAGAAAAAATATGATATAATGATATTACAAAACAAAAGTAATACATATTAGTAGATTAATAATTGTAGTTCAAAAAGGCAATGCCACAAGCGGGTTACTAGTAGTAAAATATAATAATTTGATATTAACTTACTTTGTAAATCATCTAGCACCAGCATATTACCAAATGACTTAGAATGTACAATTTGAACTTTCTGGAAGGATGACTGTTCATCAAAAACTACTCCGTCTATATCATATTCTAGTAGCCTTTCATCTGAAAATATTACCAACACAAATATAATATATAGAAAACAAAATGGTCTTTTTATTATAAAAATTTTGGGAGATCAAAATCAAATCAAAATAAAATATCCACATCCATCTTTTATGTGACTAGAAAGAGTATTAGTTAACTTAACCAATGTATTTATAAATAATAAATACATAAAATAAAAAAATATTTCTTACATTTTTAGTTAGTAGTACATTTCATAAGATAAAAATAAAGTGTAAGTCGGAATATTAGTTTATTTTTTCAAGTTCATATTTGACATTTTAGCAGTCAACCCGATGTTTTGAATTAGCAGAATGAAAAAAAATAAAAAATTACCCCCACCCTGTCATTTAATTTTATCTTATTATTATAATGTATCAAATTAAATTGATGCTTATTTAAAAACTAACAAGATTTAATATTTTATTCTAGGCATGTAATACCACTGAAGACTTATAAAAACTAGGACATTGCTATTTTTAATATAAAATTTTAATACACAGTAGAATGCCAATTATTGAAATTAAGGGATCTGGGTGTTTTGAAAACCAATATTTTCAGACAACCAAACTGTATTTATTCACCATATACATTTATCTACAGGAATACAAAGAAAACCATATTTATACATAATATCTGTAATAAAAATTGAGAATAATTCATAAAAAAGTAATATGTATGTTTTTATCTGTTAAATTTAATCAATAAGTTAAGTGCAAATTTCACAGCAAGCATTAGGCATTTTGGGAAAGATGTTGAGACATATTAAGTCAAAATTTTACATTTACATAGTATAATTTTCTAAAGTATAGTGTTTTCTATGAAATATAATTGAGTGTAACCAAATGCCAAGAAAAGGCGTCAGAATGAGCAAGGCTGAAGTTAAATGGTAATTAAAAGTTTGATGAACATTCAGTTTGGATAATCATTCTTCTACTGCATTTCTAAGTAAACATTTTCAATGATTATGAAAAGAGTACTTGTAAAAAAATTACTTACCCGATGTAGGATAATACCTGCCAAATAGACAACGTTTTATAGTTGGAAACGCTTGAGATTTTACAGCCGATATGTACTTTCTCAGCTGACTTTCCAATACTTTAGCTGACTATTAAAAAAAAAGGATAAAAAAATTATGATAACATAAAACATGCAAACGCAAATTATCTAATAGAATGTAAGGTTGAGCATCTTCGCTGATTACTGGAAGATTCATTGCATGTTGTCACTATATAAAAGTCTAAAAAGATCCATGCAAACCAATAAAATGGGAATGAGTGTGTTTAATGCTTATAACTGTAAAAGTAATATTATCTTATGAAATGAAATAAAATAACAACAAAAAAAAATTATAGACATTGAATAAATTACTAAAATAATTGATATTAAAACAAATTACAAAATACATTTTTTTTAGTTATTATTATTACTAGTATGTATGTATCATACATGTAACTTGGGTGCCTTTTTAATTTTTCTACATGTGTATAGTGCACATAAAAACCAGCTTGCATTGATAAAGTGCTTCATTTCAACTCAATATAATATTGGTATGTAAAAATACTAATATCTAACTTTAACTATACAAATGAGAACACCACTTGTTGTAATTGAATTGATTTGAGATCATTTAAATCTTTTAGATTAATAAAACCAAATAGTTTACTGTGCAAATAGTATCAATGTGATATTAGTAAAGCTTAAGGCCAACCTGAACTAGTCAAGTAAACATCATATTTATAACCCCTTTTGATAGTTGGCAAAAGCTTAAGTCTGTCACACTCCAAGGACATTCTCACTGAATTTTCCAGTAGCTTTGAACACTAAAACAATAGGCTTTGCTCAACCTTCATTCTTTTCTCAATACAATTGCACATATTAACAATTTTAACTAAATATATTATAACTTTATTACATAATACAATTAAATTAAAAAGGCTTATTTTAACTCGACTAATTAAAAGATTTTTTTTTTGAAACTACAAATATCACTTAAAATTAATAAAGTGTTATCGCGCAACTGTAGCGTTGCTATTTTAGTCAAATTGAGCTAACCTTGAAATTGATTAGTGGTTCCTCGTTGTCTTCTTTGTAATATTCAATGTTCACAGTTACAAGGCCGCGGTCAAATAATCTGACGGAGACTGTAGTTCCTTTCTTTCCAGTCAGCAGTTTCAGTGATCCACCATCAACTTTTATATCAGCGGCTAATAGGAGATTTGGTACATAATCTTTAAGTACTGTTTCTAATTGACTAAATACAGTTTTCTGTCCGCTCTCGTCTCCTAAACGGGCGGCATCCATGGAGAAATCCAAGAGAATAGTTTGAACTGACATTTTTGTACCTTTTTAACGTAATACTTTCACTATTAAATAGTAACTGGACGGAGACCGGCAAACTCTATGATAAGGAAACTAGAAAAATGAAAGCGACGCTTTCAGGTGATTTAAATTGATTTGCAATTTTGCATAACTTTATTAGCTATTATATAGTGACAATTGTAAACAGTGTTGCTTACAGCAATAATAGTAATAAAATACCTGTAATCTACGGGAAATATTATTTTTGAAATACTTAATTTTATCTAACAAATAGATAGCTTAAATTAAACGAAAAGTTAGCATTTTATATAAAATTATTAAATTAAATATTTTCACGAATCTATTGTACTCTGCAGAAATATTTTTTTATTTCACTAGTATTTAATGTTTAATCTGTTTGTATCATGTTATAAATTTTAATAGAATTGCAACACTTTTATTTCTGTCTTTTGTAAAAAGAATCGAGAATAGGGAAGATTTTGTGACATGGCTGGAAATAATGCTGAA
The DNA here is from genome assembly GCA_001486225.1 of Heliconius pardalinus sergestus. Lineage (NCBI taxonomy): Eukaryota > Metazoa > Arthropoda > Insecta > Lepidoptera > Nymphalidae > Heliconius > Heliconius pardalinus. The sequence continues at coordinate 3,585 of FASU01048217.1, forward strand.
GAAGTTGAGGTAGGTAGAAGATTATTTTAAGATTAATGTTTTCGATGTACCTTCATATTAACTTAAACTTTAACGTGTATACGCTAAAAAGCTACAGTTTGCTGATGTGGCTGCGATAACTTTCACTACAACACTGGTTTCTGCTTATAAAACCCTTAATAAATAATCGGTTTTCGGATTTTCAGCTGCGTATCTAGTGCTATAGACATTTAATCTAAATTATAAACACGAATAGTTAATATTTTGAGAGGGAGTATAGGTTAGAATTTCATTAAATATGACTTGTGTATTCAAGGGTTCAGCAGGTGTTGAGAGCAAAGCCAACACTAACACAGAAATTCCCCCAGAATTCTTGATAAAACATCCACTTCAGAACAATTGGAGTCTCTGGTTCTATGATAATGATAGAACAAAATCATGGGAAGAGAATCAAATTGAACTAACATCGTTTGACACAGTTGAAGATTTCTGGAGGTATGTGTGTAACATATTAAATAATAATAAATAAGTCAAATTTATAAAAAAATGATATAAAGGAGTATATATTGAAATATAAATAAAAAAGAAAAACAAATGGAAAAAAGACCAGAATAGATTTCCAATGTCTGTGGTGTGTTTGATTTAATAATAATAAAAAAGAACATTATGAGTATTAATCTTCTTTTACCATTTAATTATTAGTTACATATGTACATATATTGATTTTCTTTTTAAGGAATGTAATAAAGTAAAATATATAAAAATATTTTATAAATTATATACTCACATGAAACAGTTCTATTTTTACTGTCAACCATATTTTTTTGTTTAAAACTTAAGGAAAAATACATTTTTATTTTACACCAACTAATTCATTTCAGAATTGTTCATAATATACAAAATAGCACAGCAGCATTATAACAATAAGTAAATATAAACATATAGGCAAATATATACATGTACATAACCATAATACATATGTAACCACATTTTATAGGAATACTCATATTACACTATCCTATTTACAAGTCATGAACTTAATACTTAATTTAATATGGCAAAGCAGTAGTTTGGCTTCTCATTATATTATGAAATTTTACTTGGCAGATTTTACAAAGGAAAATTACTTTTTTAAAAAAAACTTTTTACTTTTTACTTCACATAAATGAAATTGAAATTATTTTCAATTTAAAATTTATTGTAAATATACAGGATACAGATCTTATAATCTTCTAGGCAATTATTCAAGTATCATAAGATTTTTTTTATTAGTTTTTTAGGCCCATTTCAGGTTAAACATTTAATTAAAAATAAATTCACAACATTGTTATTGGACAAACTTGTCCAATACTGAATTTATTTTTAATTATTCTAAATAGTTATTTATAATTATTTTAGCTTCATATTATTTTCTGCATATCGCAGGGCAGGCAGAGGGAACCTGGGAACCTGGTGTTAAGACTCCATTCCGTTTAAGACACTTCTATTTCCTAATTTCCACTAGTATCTAGCAGAACTCAATGCCTCCCTTTGCCTCATTACCAGAGCAATGAAGTGAAAATATAAAACTTCATTTCCTTGAGTTGAACACAAGCATGTAACTGTAAAAGTGACAGTTGTGGGTTTGCTTTCCCACTTAGGGAAATGATTTATTTAATATTTTCATTTTCTTGTTCTGATACCAAGGCACAGCGAGGTGTTGAGTATCGATACTCAATATGTAATGTCTCAAAAATTCGGTGGTGGAAAGTGAGGCATGGAAGTGTCAATGGAGAATGGAGTGCCTTAACTCTAGTTCCTTTTGCTTACTCTTGCTTGTTGTGTGATAGTGTGAAACTAAAAAACATTTAATAATGATTTCTATATATACAATTAAATTAAAAACTTACACCAGTAAATCTGGAGATCAGAGAGTTCAACCAAACCAACTCTAGCTTTATATATAATTATCATTTTCAGACTCTACCATCATATTAAACTACCCTCTGAGCTTCGTCAAGGCCATGACTATGCGGTATTTAAACAAGGCATACGCCCCATGTGGGAGGACGACGCCAACAAAATGGGAGGACGCTGGTTAATAAGTCTCGAGAAGAAACAAAGAAATTCGGACTTGGATCGCTTCTGGCTTGATGTTGTAAGCTTAAGTTGAATATTTTGTATTTTTGAAGCTTTAGGTTTTATTCCTGCATAGCAAAGTAGACAGAAGAAATCTAGTGTAAAGATGATTATTTTTAATTATTAATATTTTACATTATATTATAAGTTGATTGATAATTTTTTATCAAGGTTTAATGTTAATGAAAGTAAAACCTTTGTTTTTAGATTATACTGATTCGACTTTGCCACATGTTTTGGATTTTGCTTTTGTAAAGTGGTTTGTATAGCATAACAGCTTTATCTTACACATAGCAGGATAGGCAGAGAGTACATAGTAAACACAAATTCTTTAAAGACAGTCCCGTTTTCGCGACATGGTGAGTTGAGAAAAGGAACTCAATGCCGTGCTTCGTCTACCAGAACAGGGAAATGAATAAAATGAAATCAAATATGGGAGATACGTGAAGACACTCACAATTTATTCCTCAAATTCACACATAGGCTACATGTAATATAAACATTTTATATAATTTGACTACTTTAGAACCTGGGGTAAAGACACTCAGTTACATAATTTGTTAAATTTTTAGGCAGCATATAAAGGTGATTCCGATTAGTTTCGCTATCGCCACGTTTTTCTTACCTTAAACGTAATATTATTTATATTAATATAATATATATTATATTCAAACAGGTGCTTCTTCTGATTGGTGAAAACTTCGAGCACTCTGAGGAAATATGCGGCGCTGTCGTAAACATTAGAGCAAAAATTGATAAAATCGGTAAGCAATGATCAATTTTAAATTTATTATAATTGGTATGTAATATTTCGTTTTTAATCAAATATTGATAAGTTGAAAATAAAAAATATACGTATTTTTTAACCAGCAAAATAGCTACAACATGGTCTGTAAATATTTGTAGTTTCATAACTAAAATGGCTTCATTTTAGTGCAGTGGGGCAGCATCTGACTGTCCATGAGTAGTAGTAGTTCAATCCTTGTGAAAAAAAATATTTTCATTTTCCTACTCTGGTGAGATAAATGTGGTGTTATTAAATTGTCTCTGCTTTACTTTGCTGTATGTGGAATAAAGTGTGAAACTGGAAATATTACTTTTCGAAATTTGTATTAAGAACATATATATTCAGCTCTTAAAATGAGAATAAAAAAAAACCATCATATAGATTTATTTATTTCGTAATCTGATATTAGTTGCTATAATTGAAGAGTACTGTAGTGTAATTAATTATTTATTTAATATTTATTTTGAGAACTGTATGTATGGAATTTTTATTTTATTTATAAGATCTAAGCTTATTAAAAGAATCACCTGTTAAACATTGCTTATTTCTCTAACAAACATAGACAACAACAACTCTTGTTATAACACTTGAAGTTTTAGTTACAAAATAACAGTCAAACTATTTTATAGATATTATTTTTTAATAATAATCAGGTTCACGATGTTTCCTGCACTCAGCAGGGTAGGCAGAGGGAGGCAAAGTGCTAAGACACTCCATTTTCCCCTTTTCGCCGAACTTTGGAGACATTGCGTGTTGAGTGGCAGAAGTCAACGCCGCGCTTTGTCTGGACACTAGAGCGAAGAAATGGGAATATATAAATAAATATTTGATTTCCTTGAGTGGGGATCAAACCCAGAACCAGTTGCTTCCACAGTCACACTTTGTGCCCCTGCGCCACAACTGGCCGTATATTATTTTGTAAATGTTTTAAATTATGTTTCAGCTGTATGGACAGCTGATACATCGAAGCAACAAGCTAATTTGGAAATAGGCAGAAAATTAAAAGAGCAACTAGGCATCCATGGGAAAATTGGTTTCCAGCTCCATAGAGACACTATGGTCAAGCACAGTTCTGCCACTAAGAATCTGTACACCGTCTAGTTCATACGTATTAATTATTTGTAAACTAAACACATAATAATATGACATTATATTAAACTATTACATTATAAAATTACATTTCTATATGGTCCAAAATAAATAAAAAATATTAAATCTTTTTAAACTATATTAATTTAATTAAATATAATTTTTGAAGTTAATTTTTTTATTAATGCTAAGAAGGGCTAACTTTTCTTTAATTTTATTGCCCGCGGACTATAACGATGCTAAGATTATAATATAAAAACTGACGGTCATATTTATTATAGTGTTATAGAATATAAACGTTTTATTTAACAGAAGTGGTATTTACGTTGATGTTTCATTATTATAATAATGAGTTATGTTACTCATTAAAATAATTCAATGTAAATTGATAATGGAAGTCTGATGTTGGTACTAAAGCTGTGCTTTGTATGTTTGAGGTCACATAGAATTAGGATTTTTATAAATAATCTACATATATTTGTTCCTGGCAACTTTGTTTTTTAATTTTTATCTATATGTTACCGGAGCACTCCATAGAAACAACAACTTGCACCATCTGATTGTTTAACTTGCAACATTTTCTTTTAAATTGATGTTTGTGTCTATTGATTAAAAAATATTTTGGTATTTCGTATAAAATGTACTAAAATTAATCGTTGTTTTTATTTACCCCCATTATAAATAAATTAAACCTTCAGATGAATAATATTTATTGACAAAGGTCTATTCGATATTTTGCAACGAATAATATAATAAGAAATTAAAATACAGTACAGTTAGTTTTAATAAAACTTTTATAAAAAGAATAAAATTAGATTACAAGTACGAAGAAGTTTAATTTGTCATCACTACAAAAATTTTGCATCTAGATTCATACATCTTTGTTTCACATTTTGTTTTGTATTGAATTATAGTCTTTAAATACAAAAAGAAAACTTTCGCCCTGTGTTAAATAGTGTGGTAATAAGTGATCAGTAATCTATAGATTACGGCATCCCAAAAGTGTGTCGACAGTTGTGGGTTCGATCCCCACTCAAGGAAATGAAATATTTATGTACGTTTATATTTCCATTTCATCGCCCTGGTGTCGAGGCAAAGCGCGGCGTTGAATTCTACCACTCAACACGTAATGTCTCTATCACGAATTCGGCAGAAGGTGTGGAACGAAGTGTCTTAACACTAGGTTCCCTCTGCCTATCCTGCTGTGTATGGTACAGCGTGAAGCTGATTTAATCTATAGATAATGAGTTCAGAAAAAATAAAGAAAAGTGAAGTGATTTAAATTTTTATTTACAAAATATAAAATAAATTTTAATATTAAAACAAAAAAATCTATTTTTATTACATTATAGCTACTGCAATAAAAATAAATTTTAAATTTGATATAGCAACATTGGCAATGTAAACGGGGCTTTGCTTACTTGCCACCGTTGAAGATAACAATTCATACATATACAGTTGTTGAAGGTGATTACAACAATAGACTGCTTAGTGCCTACAATATGTCTGCAGGAGAGCAGGATAACCAAGTAAGAAAACATTATTAATAAAGCAAAAATATAATTTAAAAATATTGAGTTATTTTGAACGTAATTAATTTTAGTTTATTTTATTATATTCTTTGTATATTTTTTAAAATAAGTTTCAGAAATATCTTAAAAAAAATTATGAATTTCTTCGGTTGGACATTTAAAAAAATTTAGATATTTAAATCTGAATTTTGAAATTTAAATATGATATTTCACCTCGATTGCATCACAGTGTTAAAATATATAGAAACCATAATTTGAAATAGCACACTATCATGTGTAATTATTAAAAAAATATATTTATATTTGATATAAAATAGCACAATTATTCAATAAGTACCCCAACAATAGAAAATCGTGGCACAATGTGTTATCTTCGCATCGTTACGGCGAACAATATCGTTCCTTTATCACGTACCTACTCCACAGTAGGTACGTACTTTGTGGTCAGTGCATCGACGTTAATGGCTATGATTCACCGAATGCCATTTTGTTTGAATGATCTCAATTGAGTTGGTAATAATTTGCTTGCTTGTTGTTTATTTACCTAAATCTAATATAAGTTGAGTCGTCAAGAAAGATTGTGGGTTCGATTCCCAATCGAGAAAAGTTTCTGTTTCGGTTCTCTATCTAATTACTCGGAAGATAATTTGATTAATGCATCAGTACTGCTTTTGCAAAATTGTATTTTTAAATGTTTTCTGAAATAACAGATAAAATATGGACAGAAGTACATGTTTTGGACTTAATAGTAATAAGTACTTAATGGTATAATTTCTTCTTAACAGGTAGAGATGAACGACAAAGACGATTCTAAAGTAATAGAAGAAATCAAACATCCTCTAGAACATACCTGGAGTTTCTGGATGTTTACGAACAAGGAGCGCACGTGGGAAGATAATCTCGTGGAGTTGACGACATTTTGCACTGTTGAAGATTACTGGTGGTAAGCGGAATTTATTATGATATATCTAGGGAAACTTACAATGGATGTTATTTATACCTATTATATAATATCTTACATAATTTATGATTTAATTTTTACGATTTTTCTGATCTCGCATGTATGTACTAAACACTTAGTAGGATACCCACATTGGGTATCCTACTAAGTGTTTTCTGAATTCTGAATAAGACAATAATATAAAACCTACCTGAATATTCTGTATCAATAAAAAATTAAATTGTAAACACTTTTTACGGACCAAGCCGAACCGAAGCCAAGACTTATTGACTGCACTGTAAGTTTTCACTTTTTGCCAAATTTCCTTACTTCTTACTTCTTAAGGTCCAGGAGAAGTCCCAATAGGTTTTGTTTACCCAGGGAAGTTCATGTTCGTATCTTTTGATTGCGTTGACTTAAAAGCTTGATTTTCTTCAAAACAACCATAGATCCGCTACCTCCACGTGACCTTGAGATAAATGATCTTGACAGACTTTCAAACGGACAGTTTCCTGTTGAGTTACGGAATCCTATAATGCAAAATTATATTTGTAGCTCATTTTATACAAAATTAATGCATACCCCCATAAACTTCAGTTTAAAGCTTTTAGGAATTAACGATAGTTTTAAAATCTTTCCCCAAAAAACCGTCACACCCTTGTGCCGCTGCGCCACGACGGCCTCAAGTTAAGTAAGTTAGTCTATTAATAAGTGAGGCTTATTATTAAAGCAAAGGGTCTCGGGCGTCTGAGAAAATATTAATATTAAAAAATATTAATATAATTTAAACGTTTTTCAACTTCACGCTGTATCCTCCACACAACAGCGTATGCAAAGGGAACCTAGTTCTAAGACACTTCGTTCCCCACTTTCCGTCGTATATATTTCATTTCCTCAAGTTTCCACAATCACTCGCGTTTACAGTCACACTATGTTTAACATTCCTTTCAGCTTATACCACCACATGAAAGTACCATCAGAGCTTAGTATAGGACAGGACTACGCGATATTTAAAAATAATATACGCCCAATGTGGGAAGACGCAGCGAATATAAATGGTGGAAGATGGCTGATCAGTATAGATAAGAAGCGAAATGTTAACATCGACAGTATTTGGTTATTTGTAGTAAGTTAATGTTAAGCTTATTTAGTAGGAAGAGCAAGGAGTATTCAGAGTCTGTTCCTGTGTTCCGCTTATTTTCAAAGACAATGGCGCGTACCTCTTCTCATCAGCATGAGCGTAGGAATAGAGGAGAGCAGACACAAGGTGACCTGGTGGTAGGACCTCGTCTTCCCCTGGAAAATATCTCTAGAGACGCCCATGCTCATCAGACTGGGGAATTGAAAATAATATTTAATATTAGCAAGTATAAGTGGGAACCGGTCTTAAAACCATCGCGTGGGCAAAGACCCTGCCCCAAAGAACCACAATGGTGTCAAAGTTACAACAAGTAAAAAGTCTATTGACGTAAATCTATTACTTACTTTAATTCCACATAAAACTGAACGACAATCTTATTAATATAATATAATAATTATGCCCCTCATAGTCTAACTCCA
>FASU01048291.1:1055-11240 GCA_001486225.1 Heliconius pardalinus sergestus
TATGTATATTTATTCCGTGAATGGATGTAATTGTCGTTTAAATTAAACATGGTAGGTAAGTAAAGTGCTTTTTAATAACCCCAGGCGTTTATATGTGCATTCAATATGACACATTTATCATTGCCGTCGATAAGTAGGCCATCAAATTTTATTGGTGAAATGGTTATTATCAAAATTACATAAAGTAAAAAAAAAATAAAATACAGTCGAATTGATAACCTCCTTTTCATACAGAAGTCGGTTAAGAAGGCGTGTGTATATTGCTCCCAATCCTCACTTAAATAATAACTAATATTGGGTTTTTTAAAAAAAACAAATGATACCTAGTGTTAAGACACTCCGTTACCCGTTCCACGAAAGGCCCAATTTTCTAGACCTCAACGGAACGGAACGGAGCTCAAAGTAACGCTTTGTCTTGTTACCGGAGCGACGAAATGAAAATAATTAAACTCTCGTTTAATTAACTTATTACTTAATTTACTTAGTAGCCTAGTGAAAAAATAAATAAAATTACGGTAAATATCAACACTTTATTCTATTTTCGTTAACTTCTATAGTTTTATATTTTATACATTTTTTATTTACAGTTAAGTTTGATAGAAATAAATGGTACTATTATAGGCGTAGGTCGACGTTACGTTAAAAGGTCAAATAGTTTATATTATATAAGTATATATTAAAATTTTTATTTATTTTAATGTTATATTTGAACCGTAAATTTGTAGAAATATTTTTTATTCGTATTACACAGGGCAAATTAGTCGCTTTTTGTAAGCACAGTTAAATAAATGTTGAATAAGAAAACGTTGAAACTTCAAATTTGGGACGAACTGCTACCGCTATACGTGACATGTAAAGATAATGATTAGCCTACATTTTCTTCTATGTTTGTCTATCCAGAAAAATAAGACGAGTTCTTTTGAAATATAGAACAATATTAACTGTGGCTTTACATATTAAAGTCAATAATTTAATTTAAAGTATAACATAATTTAGCTATACTTGTCTACAGAAAAAATAATATTTCAAAGATTTGAATCCATAAATAAGTAATTAATCAGTCTTTGATAAGGTTATATTTCTAAAATCGATAACCTATTAAATATCATATGAAATTATTAACATAAACATTTTAAGGATAACAGATCTGTTTTAATACATTCAGAATTTTTTTTTTTAAATGTTTAATTCAAATCATCACATAGTACTTAGGCACCTATTTCTTGTATACTGTAGAAGTTGAACGTAAAATTATTTTCATTATAAATAGCTAAATATATATATAGTACCATTACGATTTCCAGTATTGTTAATGGCTTATACGTATTGATAATCCTCCATATAGATACCATTCATAGTCTCCATATATATATTAATCATGTTATCAAACATAATATGCAAATATATTGAAATAACGAAAACTTTCATTAATATCCAACTTTTACAGCAACAAAGTTTATATAATTACATAATTTATGTATAATGTTTTCGTTAAAACTACATATATTTTGGCCTTTTTGACCTAAAACTAATGTATTATTTACATACATTTATATCTCATAGAAATAATCTTTGGCTACAATAATAAAAACAATTTGAATGGATATGTTACATGAGTTTGTACAATATGAGAGTTGTACGTGGATCCCTTCTTCACCGATAAATATACATTTTAATATCTATACTAAACAAACGTTATTAAAATGTTAAACTACCGAATACTATATAAAAGTAATAATAGTAAAATCTTGAATATCCAAGCACTATTTGAACCTGTAACAAAAAAAAACCTTAATAGTGTATTATTTCTTCGCACTGGTGTCGAGGCAAGGGCGGCGTTGAAATCCGTCACTCAACACGTAATTTAGAATCAAGAGTTCCCTAGGTTCTCCTAGTACTTAACAACTAGGTTTCCTCTGACTACCCTGCTTTGTGCGGGATAGAGAGTGAAGCTGTTTTAATATATTTTATTTATTAATGTGTATAGAGTAAACACTGTTTAATGTTTATAATTTTCATTCCAGCTAAAACATCAGCAACATGCAATTTGCAAATTTATTAGTTTTACAACGTTAGCTACGTTCATAGAATAAATTGACACCGCAAAGTTTGCTCAATTCAATAACACTCACCTACAGCACTATTACGGACGCCCAGCACCGAAGCAACTTCTGGCTGCTCCATATCGAAAATTAGTTCGGCGCGTGCCGCGTACAGGTTGTGTATACTTGCTATGCAGGTCAACCTGAGACTGCCTCGCTTAAATGCTTCGTGGCGAACAACGAATAATACTTCACCTACAGATGGCAGTCTATTATCTGGACCCGACCTCTCAAACCCAACCTTCATATCTTCCTTGGGAGGGCGCCTGATTTCCTCTTTATGGAGGCTTATATAAGTCTCGTCCAAATACTGGATATTACTTTCATCATGAAATATGTTGAAATTGATATCATCCTCGGCCATTTCTGGCGTAGTCGTTTCTGATTTCGGCGGGGGGTCCCATTTGAACCACTCCGGTAACTCGTGCACAAACGATTCCATATCGATCTGGGAAACATAAGGAAATTAGGAAATGATTATTTTAGATAGAATAAATTATTTGTTGAGCAAATGGTTATCTTAGATAATGGGTAGTTACGCCGTTTGCTATTTTGTGATTAATGACTCGCCTACAGAGTGGTCGGAGAAAAAAACTACGACTCTGCCAAAACAAAAAATACATAGAATTTATTTCATATATCTATATATAACATTCTATTATCATAAAGTTTTTTCAATATTTTAGTATTGGTGCTAATTAAAAAATGCTTTATTTTTCAAAAAAATATAAATGGCTAACTGTTTGTTGTGACCTTCGTTGCTAGCTTGAAGTCATTTCATATTAATACATAGATATATCTATAAGTGTGTAAGTACCCTTACACCCTTGTAATATAAAAGTTACTATTTACTTAATTGACACTCCGTAATGGAGCCCCCGCACGCTAGCCCTCGTAACAATATCATTTTCACATTGATGAAGTTTTATTCAGAAAAGAACGCTTTTCATCATGATATACTTATATTCTATTTCATTATTTTGTTATACATTGTTAGTTGCTCTTGCTACTAGAAATATATAATATTTTTCCAATATTGTTAACAAATTGCGAATAATTCTAAAATTGAACTAATGAACTCCATTCATAATGAACGTAAATAAATTTTCAACTCAACTTATTTGAATATAAGCTGTTACTTTTAGCAAATACGAATTTAGCAGTTATTTAAGGACTTGTTATTTGACCAATATTATTTTTATTTTAGTTTAAGAATAAAGAAAATCTATGAGTATATAAAATAAAATGTAAGATTTAAGAGAGTTTGATATGTATTATGAAATTTCTATATATTTCTACACTTTTTTCTGATAGATGGCCAATTTTAAAAACTGTTTGTTTAAGCCAGACACTTACTTCCTGGCCATTTAGAGCGAATGTAAGATTAGCCGGTGGATGTGATGGCGGTGAGGCGCAGGTGGCGCGCAGCGTCGACCCCACGCCGTACCATGACCGATCAGACACAAGCTTCGGTCCCCATTCTGGAGAATCTGTTAAAAAAATAAAACATTTTTCTTTTCATCGAATATTTATTTTGTTCTGTTTTATCTTTTTGTTAGAATAGCCATTTAAATTTACAATAAAGAATCATAATAATATTTTATTTTAATTTTATCGTCCTAATTTCATGTTGTAAAGCCCTATAGCTACATTTCCCAACTCAGGTAACCCTGTTACCGTTTAATCAACCTTGTACAATCACATTTAGGTGGTCCCCGTGAAACCTTTATTTTTTAAGCCTGAAACAAATTTAATCAACGAGAAAAATGATAAAAATGAAGCACAACAACGTACACCAACAACAATCGACGTAAAATTATATTTCTTGTTAAATAATATATAAGAAATGTGTTTTGCTACTGTGTTATTGCTTGGAAATCCACGTAGACTATTCTTATAAGGTTTGCCAAACTAATCTATCAAACGGAACGTCTAAGTTTAAACCAGCATATCTAGGATACGGAGTTACATAATGAAAACATCGATCTTCGTTGGATTTTAAGAGCCAATACGGTCTACTTTAACTTAACTAACAAGAAACTTTGTGATAGTCTGGTCAAATAAAGTATTATAAACGACTTAAAACGTTCTATTATAAAGTAATATTTCTGAATCTTTAATTAATCGAAACAAGATTCAAATATTCCTTTATTTTAACTTACAAATATGATATTTATATACAAAAATCGATAGAATTCAAGCATGATTGTCCAAAATGTAGCTATCATAACTTGTTAGAACAATATCGAATTATATTTACATAAACTGAAAAATAAAAACCTATCATCTACTTTATATTATAGTATAAAAATAATTCTAGGAACGAAACAGCTACTCCATATTAAATTGACCATTAGTGCTTAAAACGTACTAAAGTAAAATGTGAAATAGCGACTACATTTTTATATAATATTTATTTGGCTTTAGAGCATCGATTTATATTGGCAGGTGAATTTTATTGCAACTGTGAACTAATGCGGGGCAAACCTATGTTCGGCACGTCCGTTTACATTCCTTTTACATTGCTCGGCGTCTAGTTGGAATAAACAATCGCTGCAGATATATTCACTATGAATTGACTTTTGCTATTTCTACTGGAAAATATTTACCTGCATGAACATAGTTTACAGCACAAGAAAATGTTCGGATATTTTGACCTATATAATTATTGATTATCGTGGCGCAGTGGTGGAAGCGTGTTATTGTAGACGCGATGGTTGAGGGTTCGATTCCCACTCGGGAATTTAAATAGTTTATATTTTAATTTATTCGCTCTGGTGGCAAGGCAACGCACGGCGTTAAGTGTATTAGTGTTAGTGTACACGTAATGCCTTGACCGGCGGAAAGTGGGGAACAGAGTGTTTTAACACTAGGTTTCCTCTACCTATCTTGCTATTTGCCGGATACAATGTGAAGTTGAAAAATAAATAATTAGTATAACGCTTTCAGCTTTGTAAAATGATAATGAAAATTTACCTTATTGTACTTAACTTTTTCTGCTAATTATTCTTGTAAATAAACGATAATGGCCATACTAAACTGGCTTTAGTGCTAGAACTGTAATGTTATATGAATATGCTTTGCTAATTTTTTAAATTAATGTAAATTATATGAATGTTTATTGTGCGTGCAGTGTGTCAATATAAAATAATGTTCTACGTGTATCTATTTCTTAAAAAGTCTTAAAAGTATTATAACTCTGACTATAGACTTTAACTACTATCGTGCTAGGTTCTGTTTTCAGTTTTAGGCCTCATCCAGAGAGAGCGGACGACCCTACGCTACGGCTACCCCAATATGTTATTTTAAAAAAAGGTGTTCAATTTATATTAAACTTTTTCTGAATTTTGTATATTTGGATAACGTAATATCAAAGGTTATTGCCATTTTTAGTTACGCCATTAACGGCGATAAATGCACCTCGTGTTATATAAAAATATAAATTGTAAAAGTTGTAAACGACGCCAATAACCGTAAGCGCTACTACATCTTGGCACACGAAACATTCACATTTTCCTGGAGCTGCCGTGCGGTGCATTGTCTTCGTTAATGGTAGCATCTGTGGTCTTCACATATATATAACTACAAAATCTAATATATATAATATACAGAATATATACACAGATTATTTAAATATCTATAATGATTTTTTACGTTTATATTTCCATTTCTTCGCTCTAGAGTTGAGGTAAAACGCGGCGTTGAGTTCTACCACTCAACACGCAACGCCTCCAGAATTCGGCAGAAAGTGGAGAAGGGAATGTCTCAACACTTGGTTTCTTCTGCGTACCCTTCTGTGTGCAGGTTACAGCGTGAAACTGTTTTGATTTTTTTACAGACAACGACAACTCGACCTTACTTTATCAAAGCTTTCCAGACTTATAGCAATATTGTACTAGCTTGTATGAAGCTACCGTACGGTGTATTGTCCTCGTTAATGGTAACATCTGTGGTCTTCACATGTACTCGTATATAACTTTACAAACTTATCTATATAATATACAGAATATACAGAGACAATTTAAAAATGTATTTATTTTTTAAAACAACAACTCTCGACTACCTTATCAAAGCTTTCTAGACTTATAGCAATATTGTTCTCGCTTGTATACATCAACCATAATATGAGATTAGCTATGATATTCCACATTTAAAACATGGTTAAATGCACTGGAATTTGTAAGTATATACTTAGTTCCTTGTTATTTGAAACTTGGGAATGAAATACAATTATAAATTATAAAAAACCTAAATGCAAAATCATAAAAAAAAGCAAGCCCAATAGTTCATTAAGATTGACAATCAGGATTTAAATGAAAAATGATTAATGCTTTGATTTTAAAATAGCTTTTCAACGATAACCTATTTCACGTATCGATTTTTTTACATCGATTTATTTTATATATTGACTATTTGGTCTCTGGTTGTCTATGTGGTGAATTTTGATTATTGCTGTGACTTTAGCGACGCCTGAAAAGTCAAATTGAATCGATTGATGTAAGTATCATCAAAATCGGGCAATCTGTGACCCCAGAACGCCATAGTAAGACAATAGCTAAAAATCGTAACTGAAAACTGAAATAAAAAAATACTATAAAAAACACTAATCTCGACTGCATAATGATTAAAAAAAACCAAGCCCAATAGTTTATTAGGATCCATTAGTCGGGAAACTTACACTTACACACACTGATAAAGATTGAAATTACTCTTTTCTTAAAAAAAAGTAAATAACTCGATTTAGTAGGTAGAATCGACATTGAATTGTATATTTTATTACGACAAATATGTAAGTTTTTTATTTTCACAATAAAAATTTAAACCTTGGCCTTTTTATGCATATTTATATTTATATAAATAATAATTGGTACCGTGGAGTACTGCTGCGATTTCTGCCCGAAGTAATGTTGATACTAATTGATTATTAAAAATGGATATATATATTTATTGTAATTTCATGTGCATACGTAATTCCCTAGTTTTTTAAGCATTGATAATTTTATTTGAAATAATGTTTTTAAAGATTTGTATTTCCAAAAACAGATTTTCAAAAGTTTTATATTATGCAAAATTTTCGTTATTTTTCCGTATAGGTACACCTGTAGTTATACGAGTATGTAATATTTGAGATCGTGATTGTTTTTTATGTATCCTAAAAAGTTTCCTTATTTTCATCTATTACTATTTGTTCTCCTTAGTTTCATTTCATAGTAAATACGAGTACATTTGAAATGAAATCATGTCGCACAGGAGGGACGTTTTGCGGGGTGAGCGTATCTTGGCATGCGATGTTTCTACAATTTTAGTACTGCTCACGTATTTCTAACATTTGTAATACTATTTGTGGTTTAGTGACAGAGATAGCAAATAGGTTTGGATAAAACTTATTTTAAAATACAGAAAACTTATACATTTTGCTATTTATTAAAATTAAAAAATATATTGTTTTCATTATAAGAGCAAACAAACGAATTGGTCAGCTATTATCATAAATCACAATGAAGCCTGTCTAGTGAGTTACCTGTTAAACTAAACAGATTGATAGACACGACGATAAGGTTAGGCAGTGGTCCCTTCCATAAACATTAGTATTATAAGTTTATAATCTATCGCCGAGCCGATCATTTTTTAGAGCATTTTAAGCAGTTTATTTATAATTTTTACACGTATCCTTAAAAAAAGAAACTATATAAAAAGAGAATAAAAAACATATTTAAAGTTAGAGTTGCAGAAAGAAGAAGCTCCTAATACTAAAAATAAAGATAACATAACAAGAAATATTCTCCATAAGCAACTGGAATAGAAACGATAAAACAGTACAAAATAATAAATCCATATGTCAAGTTAATTGCTTTTTGTTTCAGCTTACCCACTACGTCCAACGGCGCGGACCGTATTTCCGTGTGGAAGGTGGGAGCGTCCGCCGACACCTCGCACCGGAAGCGACCCGCCATAGCCGGCGTCGCCTCTTGCAGAACTACCCGCCTCGCGCCGGACCGCGATATCTAGTCATTTATTATTTTAATGTTCCCTTTCTCATATTTTATTACATTACAAATCTACCTTAATTACGTATACAGAAATATATACAAAATATACTATTATATTAACTTTTTGCTGCATAATTACTATGGCATATGTCGCAGTGAATTGATCAAAAACTTTAAATATAACGATTGAAATTATATAATAAGTAATTAAATTATATACGGCAAAGCTACGAATGAATTATTAATTAATTTCACTGCCTAAATTGCAATGAGCATATATTCGGCATCATTTAATTACTCGTTGGAAATTTTGGGTGAATTAATTATTATGCAGCAAAATGGAACCTATCTACATATCTACTAATAATATTTAAGATATTTTTTTCAAAGTTGCTTTCAATATTTAGCTTAGCTTTCTAAAACTACTTACGTCAACCTCGATTCCTGGTAATGGGAAAACTCGTGTATGAGGTAATTCTTTTGGAATATATCTGTAGAACTCTTCTCGTCCCCTATACCACTTTACGCTATATAGCGCTTCTTCATCTTCTAATTGCCACGTGCACTCTAGGGTTACAGTTTCACCTATTAAGACAGCACTCGGTACGTTGATCTCCAGGTTGTGTAGACCTCGTACACCTGAATGAAGAATTTAATTATTTTATAAGAATCAAAATGTATAATCTTTTTTTTATACCAGCGGCTTATACGCGGCTTATCCCGCTTATACTTATATATTTTATAGGCATATTCTTAACAATAAAATAATAGTAAAAATCTTTACATAAATTGTAACGTATGTTTTATTCTGACGTATGAACTATAATACCTACTGTAAAGTTTCATCAAAATCTGTTAAGTAGTGTTTGCGTGAAAGTGGAACAAATCTCCATCTTTACAAGCTTACACATTTATAATACTAGTAAGATTCTTACTATTTCACAAGAAAAATCCATTAACGTAGAACATACGTATACTACAAAACTTGGAAATAATTAAGTTCTAGGAAAGCAAATAGAGTGAAGTCAGGAGCACCGAATGCAATCTCGCAATTGCCACAGAATTTTAAAAATTTATTTGTGTTAGTTAACTTTTTTACAGATTAAAATTTAATGTTTTTTTCATGAAATTTTAAATCTTTTGAATATTTTTTTGTTCGCTTCACACTGTATTCCGCGTGTAGAAGGATAGGCAGAGAGAACGTAGTGTTAAGACACTGCGTAACCCACTTTCCGAATTTTCGAGGTATTGCGTGTTGAGTGAAAATATTCATTAATAATAATTCATTCCCCCGATTGGGAATCAAACCCACCCAAACCGTCGCGTGTCCCTGCGCCACGATGGCCTCGTGTGTTGTTGTTAATAAGATAAATAATTTAAAATCTAACACTTACAGATGTATATTACATTTAAGCGATACGATAATTACGGTTTGTTTTTTGTTGGTCTATTTTCATATTTCATACGTCTCTTACAATGTCGGCCTTTTGATTTAAGTATAAATCTCACGCGCGAGTTAAATTTTTCATTTTTCTAAAAGAAATGAACTTTTATTTTCCAACATTTGACTGCAATATAATATGTAATATTGAAAGGTGAACAAGCTTTTTGTATATTTTTTATTCTGAACTTAGTAAGAAATGTAGAAATTAAAGTTTTTAACTTTTGAAAAAAAAAAACATCCTGTCATAGAAATAACAGGGAAAATTGTATCTCAATAAATAATTAAAAGTAATACTTTACAGACACATACCTTTACTAGATGAGTTTGTTTCTTTTACAATATAGACTATAATAATGTTTATATTCACTAAATAACTCTCTTTATCCCGCACTCTGCGTGCTTTGTTACTAAATAAATTGAATTGTCTATTTACGCATATTATTTTCAATTAAATAGTGATAGGATTCATTTAGGAATAATACAATATTATATTGATGTGATGGTGTCTATATAATTGAGGCCAGTCGTGGCGCTGGAGCACAAGTATGTGACTGTAAACGATACAGGTGGGTTCGATTCCGATTCGAGGAAATTAAATTTTCATTTTCTTCGTACTGGCGTCGAGACAAAGCGTGGCGTTGAGATCCGC
>FASU01048296.1:0-11560 GCA_001486225.1 Heliconius pardalinus sergestus
TCTGGAGGCATTGCGTGTTGAATTATACGGGTTGAACTGTAAATACAATTTGTTTCCAGAAAAATGCATCACTTTAAAGTACCAACCAAACGCAAACCAAGATTTAATTTGAATTCTAAAAAAGAATACCAGACCAACAAATAAGGTAGATATTTTGTATTGCAGAATTTTTATTTGATATTCCTACTAGTACGCTAATCTAGTTATATATGTACTATGTTTATATTGAAATACTTAAATAAGCTTGAAGTATTGTCTTATTATATAAACATAGTTTTGTCGCATGATGCGAGAAGTTAGGCGCATTTTCTGACGATTCGGAGATATCGAATGGAGAAAGACATTTTTTTTCAGCTTGACGCTGTATCACGCATGTAGCAGGGAGAGGGAGTTTAATGTTAAGATACTCTTTTCAACGCTTTCCAATGAATTCTGGAGGCACTTTGCCCGGACACCAGAGCGAGGAAATGAAAATATTAAACATTTCATTTCACTAGTGGGAATCGAACCCACAACCTGTCGCGTTTACAATCACACTCTTGTGACAAACAAAATGTGTTCAAAATTTCTATATACTCATCACAATTATTCGTGCAGTCATATAACGAGACGACTAAACGATTGTCTATCATTTTTTAGATAGATTTGTTAATTGTAAGAAAAAGCGATTAAATTTAATTATACTAGGTATATTGTCTCTGACTACTTATCGGCATTACGATGTTCTAATTGCAAGAATATACTAATGAAGTAAATATATAATTGTGAAATGATCTAGCTTTGATTTCTCAGTATGATGAACTAAATCTTAAATATGCAGGCTTACCAAATAAATTCTAATCTCCTGTAAATTTAATAGAAACTAATTCTAGCCATTATGTTAACAATAACTTATAATCTCTGTCTAGATATTTTTAACCAAACTTTTGTATCAATGATAAAAAATACACTTTTTATACAACCCCTTGAGTATTATATAAAAAGTATTCAATAGAATATTTTTCACATTTATTATCACTTCAATGAATTTGGAAAATCAAAAAACAAGTTTCTTAGTTTTGCTATACATAACTACATTTTCTACCTATTTATATTAGATACAAACACGTGGATTTAGTTACCTAATGCATGTAAAATGTACACTAATTATTAAACTAACAGATATAGGAAGGAAAACAGACCACATAAATATTATACAATGATAGGCAAAGAAACCTTATCGAATTTGTTATATTTTTAAGTAAAACATTCTCTTCAATTTTATAACCCCAAATATTTAATTTACTTAGTTTATATCTACATTATTTGTTATCTACAGACACCATAAAAGTGTAATAATAGGGGCTCCAAGTTGACACTGCTAATGAATTCATGACTCTTTATTTTTTTTGTAATTGGGTAACAAATATATAAAATATTTCATTTCTCATATGTTAAAAATTGTATTAAAAAAAAAATGTATAGAAGTTGTATCTAAATATATTTATTTATAACTAGTGACCCTCGCGTATCTTCGCCTGCTTGTACTAAACAATTATTTATTTTCTCATCTCAATTACTTTCGTGTTCTTATCATTTTAAAGATTATATCTCACATTGACAGCTAATATTTTATCCAATTGAATAAAATATTAATTTTGTATGAATATTGTCACATGCAACTCTTTACATTGACATAACTTTTTTATTTGTGAACACTGTAAGGGAAGTTTGTCAAAATAGAATTGTGAAATCTTAATTTAAATTGGTTAAGCCGTTTCCGAAATTAGCGTGAACAAACGCGTACACAGCGTAAATTTTAAAAACAGACAAAAATTTTTAAAATCACTGTTTAGGGTTCTATTACATTGATAAAGGCTCCCAATAATTTTTTTCTTATATATCTTCGATGTACAGAAACCGATCCGTTACTATTTTATTTTAAGTATAGATTTTTATTTAAGTATAGAAAAAATACAAAGGTGTTTAAAAATATTTTTAACATTATAGTTATTCAAGTCCATTAAAATTTTATGATGGAATTAATGACAGATTATATAAGTAAAGTATGGAATGGAACAAGGAGTTTTACAATATCTATAGATAATTAACAATTACAAAGTTATTTATTGCCAAAAGTCAACTCAGTGAAATAAATTAGTCGTACATTTTATTTATAAATAGAGGCTATTGTGGCGTAGTGGCAGGTCTGACTGTAATTGTAACAGTCGTGGGTTTCAGCCCCACTCGAAAAATTAATTATTTTCATTACTTCGCTCTAGTTAGAAGACAAAGCGCGGCGTAAAATTCCTCCACTCAACATGCAATGTTTCTAAAATTGAACTGCAAATGCATTTATATCATGTGTAATTTTTTTATTTTCAAATTTCCCACTTTTTGGCCAGGATGTGTAAATAAATCAAACCTGAGTAGACTTTGAAATCACCATCATTTTATTAACATTGTGCTCAGACAATGTGCTGCTGCAACATGACCACTTCAAAGAAATTATAAAAATTGTAATAAATATTTTAAGTTTATAACATATTGAAATAGTACTTACGTGAAAAAGCAGTAGACATATCAAAGAAATCTGTTCCAAAATATGTAATCTCCGGTAGATTGGGTTCAATGTGCTCCTTGAAGTACTCCATGGCCATTGTGGTTAGGTCAAAAAGCTCATCTGTCACCTTATATGGCCTTGCCAGTTTAGTTGTTGTTTTTAAATATGACAAAATACTATATACTTCATCAAGTATCTAAAATATAATTTTAATAAAATAATTATAAAATATATATAAGATTGAGAAATGCAATAAATTTAAAGATATAATGTATGAAAATAAAACTTGTATAGGGTATCGCTTAGACTCAGTTTTAAAAGTAAATATTTAAATTTTTTAAATGTTGTATATCATAGAGTTAAATGAAGTTATATGATTCTTTTAATTTTATGAGACATTGAAACATACCTCCCCTGGGAAAAAACAGCAATGTTTTCTCTCAATATGCTTTCCAAATGTCATTTGCAACAAACTTAATCTCATATGCAAAGTTTCAATAATATCTGATTCACAAGCCAGAGGATGACTCCTCCTCGCCGACTCTCTTCTGGGCATCTTAGCCTTTATTGCTTGGAATCTATGTAACATTTGATTTTGTAATCTTTGAAATGTAGAATTTAATAGACTACTACATATTGTGTTGAAATGCCGATTCACCTGAAATGTCATAAAACTATAAATTTTGTGATATTGGTTATTAGTGTAGTATAATTATCTGAATGTTGTGGACAACATTATTGTATATTTTTATAATGTAAAATAATATACCTTTAAACAGTGATTGATTTTTATAACCTATATAAATTTAAGAATCCTACGTTAACACTAGTTGTTTCTGTTTTATATAATCAAATTTCAGATTTTTATTTCATCAATAAAAACATTAAGTAACAATTATTTAAAAATAGATATCATTTTTAAATATTGCATTTAAGAACATAAAATGAAGTTAGTTATTCATAAATATATTCACCGTTCTAAGATGGGACACATTTTTGAATCCCACAAAGCGAAATATCTTTTCTATAACTTCAATGGGCAAATCTAGTAAATTTGTAGTGTATATCTTAGGTGCAGACACCGTAGTACTTTTGGAAGTATTCTGCGGCGAGAAGCCCCCAGGGAGCAAGGCACTGGAGTGGCGTGTTACCCGCGCCACCGTCACAGGCTCTGCGTGAGATGGCCCGGCACCATCGCTACTCCCATTACCTCCTCCGATACTACTCATTTGCCTCGTCGACACCATCTTGCCCGAATTTTATTTTAATATTATTTCTGAAAAAAACTTTCTCCTTTAGCAAGTTATTTTTTCTTAATAGATAAATTGGGAAAAGTTGTAAGCGATGAGAATAATTTTTGAACACCATACGTAATAATATAATTATTACGATTGTAATAAGTTTATTTGATAATATGAATGAAAAAATGAAAAAAGTTTTTCATATTTAAAATTTAATTTAATTCAATACACTATCGAACCGAACAATTCTAAAATGGTGGCCATTGCTGGCTGCCTAGGTCATTTGAGTGGATAGGTTTTATGCATCAATTCAAACGTATATATTTTAAACAACACACTCACTCAAGAGTTCATGCACATGATTTGTTTCTTAAATAAGATCTTAAATTTTAATAGAATTTTTAATAAGACGCAATAGTTACAATAACGCTATGCTTTCACAAGAAATATTTTTTGTTTGTTAGAGCACAGACAACATTATATTTATAGCGATTGAGTTCGAGAACTAAACGTTTCACTCTTTAGGACGTTCTTTTCGGTTTTCCATTCGCAATTCAATTGACATGGCTGCCAACAACTAGGCACAAATGAAAAGATTACATTCTTGATTACACTCTTTTTTTATTGTTTATGGTTAAAAATGTAATAAGTAAATATTTTTTTTTATTATATTAATGCTAATAATAATTAAATTATTTAGCTTATGGTAATGGACAAGTAAATATTTCTTACTTTGTACATGGAATGGTATATTATCGATACTTTTTCTCGATTTCAAAATGAATGATCATCAATATGAAAGTTCATCTCTTCAAATGTCAACTCTTTTCAGCTGTTTTTCCTACTGTCAGTGCCACTGTCATCAATCATTATTTTTATTGTATATGTATCCAATATCAATGCAATATACGCAATTTTATAATAATCTGAATTCTTATCACTTGTATAATTATAAATAATGTATCCACGTTGTGGTAGTAGTGGTTCTATACAAAATATTCATCAGACACCGTCATCTTCAAATCACAACTCGGGTAAAAATTTATCAATGTCATAATGTATATCTTATCGTCACAGTTATATTCTATTAAACAAATTATTTTATTACATTACAGAAGATGAAGATGATAGTGGAGATAACAAAGCATCAGCAATTAGCTTTAAAGAAAGACGCCGAGAAGCTCATACGCAGGTAATATTAATGTTACTTAATTTAAATTAATTGATCATGATTTTTTTATTAATGACATATTAACCTGAGATAAAATCTGGGTGTATGCTGCTAATGTACTTAATGTGACGAAATCAAATACCTAGCAATTCTTAATTATTCATTTTCCAAAATATTTAGTTGTATGCTTTCTACAATATATTAATATATCCATGAAGTCATTACACTATGTTTCAGCTTCATTCTTTGACCCACATGTAAAAACCATAAATATAAAGAATTAGTATTTTAACACCTCCACCTCCCTTGTGCTCGAGTTTTTCGATTCATCTTGTGTTGAGAGACAGTACTCAACACCATTCTTTGTGTTGCTAGAAAAGAAAAGAAAATAATTTAAATATAATCCCACAAGCATTGTGTTTGTTGCCAGATGTTGTATTTCACTGCAACAACATCATGTTTCTATATTATATAGATTAAACATTGGATTTCTTAAATAAAATATTTTGACTATCTAATTTTATAATCTATCTTCTTTTCACTTATTTTTATTACATTGAAAGTATTTTCATAGGCAGAACAAAAAAGAAGGGATGCTATAAAGAAGGGCTATGATTCTTTGCAAGAATTAGTGCCCACATGCCAACAAACAGATGCTTCTGGCTATAAGCCCAGCAAAGCTGCTGTAAGTATTTATGTTTGGCCAATTCATAAAAATTACACCCTATATATAATCATGAAAGATGATATTAATAATAATAGTAATATTTGAGTCATTTAGAAGCAAGTATAGCAATTAGATAAATATTTGGGAAATCAAATTACAACAAGTATGTTGTCATTATAATTTTTTTGACTTATAACAGAACAAATATTAGAACAAATATTATTCAACCGAAACAAACACACCACTACATTTATGGTATTTCAAAAATAAACCACTTAATTATATATAAATGCTTTTATTTGCTTAAAAGAAAAATATATTATATTTTATAATCAAAGCAAATTGTTAACTAAAATAATTATTAAATTGATTATTGAAGTTGGAAATTTTGTGAAAATTGACTATATAATAAATCCCCACAAATCAGGGTTAGAGGGAAGTTATGTTAAAATCTATTCTCAATGTTTTCCCCAAATTTGAGATTACTTGCCAAAGGGTTTACCAGATTTGAAACTGTCCAATTATATTTAATATATACTATATCATTCATCTGATAAAGCCATCTTTAGTTCGATTCCTAGTCACGCAATGCATAGACATTGCATAGTTTAGTGGCTGAACTCATCGCTGCGCTTTGTTTCTTTGGGAGGAACTTGGAGAATGGAATGTCTTAACACTAAGTTTCCTCCATCTACCATTCTAAAAGCAGGAGACAACAGAAAGTTAAAAAAGAAATTATATAAATGCCATAGGTTTTACAAAAGTCGATAGACTATATTCAATATTTGCTGCAACAAAGGAGGCGACAGGAGGAACAACGGAACGCACTAAGGAAAGACGTTATCGCCCTCCGTATAATGCAGGCTAATTACGAGCAAATAGTGAAAGCTCAACATTCAGTCCCAGGTCATAATGAACAACGATTAAGCGATCAAGACAAATTTCAAGTGGTGAGATTTTATGTTTTATAATTTTTTTATGTTTTGCTAATTGCTTTGCTGTATTTCAGTACAGCCTTGCCCCATCTTACCCCAATGTAATATACAAAAAAATTAACAATACGAGGTTACTTAAAAATAATAATGATAAATTAAGTTTCTATATAACATATAATAAAATAAAATGTTCCCTTACATGAATATCGGGCCCGTTTGCTGGTCAACTAAAAAAATGTTATTGGAACTACATATTTACTAGAATTCTATCAACAAAATAGCCGTGTATTTGGGAAAGGTATGTTTATTCGCAAGTCCTCGGTCACATTTCCATACGAAACTGTATTTGTTTAACCCTTCTCAATGTTTATTTAGTTCTATAAAAGATTAAATAAACATTGGTTGCCTTTTTTCTACTTTTAAGGTATTCACAATAAATAAATATCGCACCCTTAGAATTATAGTGACTTATTTAAAAAATATCAAGTTTTGGGAAACGTTTTTGTACATAAATAGGGTTACAAAATCATTTTAGATGATACAATAGTAAATGTTTTTAAAATTAATTGTTGATTTATTTATCTATATTATTTATTTCTTTCTCAAAATCATGGTTTTCTTATTGACGATTACTTATTACGATTAAAGACAAGTAAATATTTAGATTGTATTTATTTAAAAATAAATCTATGTAGATATTTTGATAAATTTAATTTATTTAAATATTATTTACTTAGTTTCAGGGAATAATGGACACACTTTTTGAATCATTCGAATCGGTTCCTACAAATGATTTCGCGGAGTTTTCCGCCGGTGTCTTCAATTGGCTCGAGGAGTATTGCAAGCCTCAGTCGTTACGTACGTTGGTTCATGGAGTTTTACGTGAACAAAACTATACGCCATAATTATATTATATATTATAAAATAAAACATAGTAGATATAATACAGATTGATATCTATATACGGATTAAAAGGAATTGGTTTTTGTTATTGTGAAAATATTTAGTAAATTTATTGTTATATATTTTTATAATTAAATCTTTTATAAAAAGACAAAATGCAGCGATAAATTCCGCCACTCAATGCACAATATCTCAAAACTTGGATGGAACATGGGTAGCCCAGTCTTTCAACACTGCCCGAAAATTATTGAACTTATATCTTTTGGTAAAATTTGCATATGCAACCCAAGTGAACTAACGTTGTATGTAGTAAAGAACGATTTAAAACAAATATATAATGTCAATCGAAAATATATATAAACATAATATATATTTCAAATTATAAACTTAAATACACATTGTTTGTTTACTTAATAAAATATATGCAACAACCCAAATATAGAAGAAATTTTTGATGTTTCCTCTACTTTTTTATTAATAAATAAATATATCATACGTTTACAATTATTAATTTAATATAAGAAATGCCGTGAAACTTATATATGTATTATATAGTCATAACAAGTATATCGTCGGCTCATAGTGTAAGCCTGCTAAATCCATTTTTTTTATTTTTTTCTTTATGTAGATTTTTATACAGTTCGAAAGTGTATACATACAGTATTGATCTTTGTTTTATTTCATATAGTACAGAAAACAAATCAACTTTCGAAATTGTAAAAACCGAAAAATACTCATGCTTTTTAAAAACCTTTTTGTCTCTCGTAATAATTAGCAAGTTTACACACTAAGCCGACGATATGTAAATTATTTATCAATTAGGGATAGTAAGAAAACTACCATTGCTGTATACAATGTTGAAAATAACGTTACACTCTTAATAAATTAAGTATTTTATAAAAGAAATATTTTTATATTGTACATGTTTTGTCTTTTAATGACAGTAAAAGTGTTCTATTTTATATTAAAATTGTTATTAATAAACGAATTATTAATATAAGGATCATATACTATTGCTTTATATATACTTTGTGTATATAACAGTCGAAATAAAAGTATAGTTATTATTCGAACTTGTTTTAATCGCAACTCTTATGGGTTATTATTCATAAATTAATATTTTTTATAAATCCCTCTAATGATAATAGTAAATATTAAAATTCGAAAAATAAACCGCGGAAGTTGTACAACTATGTACCTTAAATTATGGAACTTATAAATTAAGCAAACATTATATAATCTAACATGTATAAATTATACAAACAATTACTAGAACGGATATTAAATCTGTTAATAACTTTAAGTCGAGTTTCTAATTAACGTTTCTCAATATAATCATAAACTGCAAGCAAATAGTGTTTATAATATTCTATTACAGTAATTAAGTGGAATAATCTGACTGGGACTGTGGATGACGTTTACAGTCACACACTAGTGTATCTGCGCCACTGCTGGCCTCGATGTAGGGACTTCCCTAAATAATCATCAAGACCAATTCCAAATAGCAGGGTAGGCAAGCGTTATCGTGTTGAAAACGGAACTTAACGCCGCATATTGTCTTACGAGAGAAACCAAAACAGGAAGCTCTTAAAATCAAACTCAATGATGCTGCGCTACGGCAGCCACGATTGTGATTAATCGTCCTAAATTGTCCACAAAATCTTTGACAAAGGGTTTTTGGAATACAAAGCATCAAAGAAAGTGTAGATGTACAATATACTTATACACTGTAATTACAAGATATTAGAGTACTTACCTATGTTTCGTTTGAATTATATTATATACTTACATAATTTGAAATATATTATCTATCGTCTTAAAGAAATTTCATGTTTTTGATTGAAAGCAGTGTTTAAGTTCCAACAGACAGACAATATTAGATACTTTTATATTTCTACTTACCTCAATATTTTTAAATGACAATCGATTAATATTAGGTTATGCCTATGTTGCTGTATCCGGGATGCGGGGTGAAATTCAGAAAAAATAGAGAAAGAATAATACAGAGAAATAAAACATTCCTATTATCGCAAAACACGTGAGTAAGTATATTTGGAATGAAAGGGGAGGCAAGGGAATTTCCATTATAATCGGAAAATAAATAACTGCCAACTCGCATTAAACTTATCTGAAACTCCAATACTATTAAACTGTTGAAAACTTTGGTTGTTCTACAAAAGTTTCCTCTCGACTATAGAAAACTAAAACAGATAATTATTCTGAGTCTTCTCTAGATATGTTTATTTTGTCACAGATTTTTTAAAATTTCGAATGTCTTAGAAAGACAAAACGGCGTTGAGTTCCGCCACACAACATACAATGTATAGGGAAAAAGTATAAAGTTTTTTTTTTTTGCAGAATAGAACATTTTCTATATTATTAGGTAAATAAATATATAATTAGTAGGTCAAAAACAGTAGTAGTAGGACACTTGTTTTCGTGACAGGTAATTAATTTGGTCAACCTTTCATCTCTCATTTTGCATTTTTTAAATTAAAGTGTTTTTGAAATACAAAATAATACTATACTTTGTTGTTTGAATGAATTCGTGTATTTTTATAGATATGAAAAAAGAATTATTTACCTATTTTTATTTTATCAAATATATACGTCATATATTTGTGTGTTTGAAGCAATTTAATTAAAACTTAAATTATTATTATTAATGTAAATTATTAATCTTTCAAATTACGTAACGATTTAAATACAGTCAGTTGACGAGATAGAGGGATTCAGCAAGGTTTATATATACATAAATAATACATATTTACTTATAATAATAGAAAAAAGCTAAAAATGTCAAAGATTTTTAATATGGTGGTTATATAGCCATAATCGTGTAGAGCACGTGGCCGCGGCTGCAAGTGAAACTCTAGTTATAAATAAAAACCAAATTTCAAATGGTAACATTTTATTTTTAGTCCAATAGCCCTTACCTTTTATTAATAGATACTAATAAAAAATTATAAGTACCAGTTTACACATTATTTTCACGCAGTTTAAACATACTGGACTGGTTATGATAGTTATAGGTTCAAATTTTACAAACGAGGAGGCATTTTCGGTGGATTCTTTAACATTCATAAAGAAAACAACCTAAGCGACTGCATTAAATTTTCATTTTGGATTTTTTATTATATTATAAAACATATAAATACGTAGCTTTTTGTACATTTTGTTTTTAATATATATACGAGTAAATGTCTATAAGTGGGGGGTTTTACAAATAAATTAATAATAACATAATTATAGAATATGTTTTTGATATAATTATGTTTTTATATTATTAATTTTCCCATATCGATATTTAAACGCGTTCGCTTTCAGTTGGTTGAGAGATTAACGTAACGTCCCCCATGGGGAAGCTTTCAGTTCTTCTAGCACATGCTAAGTTCTTTGCTCTCTCTCTTGGAGTACCGCAACAGAGCCGTTTGAGAACACATGCGTAGCACAACAATAGAGACATCATAAGCAGCAACCCGATCACTACGGTCACTACCAATAATATTCTAAGTTCTCCATTTGTCTCCAGACCTCCGGAGCCGCGACCCATTGCCGCAATTTCAAAATAAACCTTCACCTGTAACAAATATAAGAAGAAATAGTCAATTAATGATTGTAATGTGTTTATGGTATTTATTTTTTACAATATAGGTAGGCAGAGTGAACCTGGAAGCCTAGTGTTAAGACACTCTGTTCCTTTTAAGATACACCCGTCCTCCACTTTCACCCCAATTCTGGAAACAATGTGCCTTACCAGAGAGAAAAAATGAAAATATTTATTAAATATCCGAGTTGACATGTTGACGAAGTTACAGACTGAGACTAGTAAAAAATAAGTACGCAAAGACAATAGTCGACATTTTTTTTCAGATTTGATTTTAAGAATAAACCTTCAATCCGCAGAGCGCCTTTTACGATTATATCTGTCCCATAAAATGAACGAGGTCAATATCTTACGACCTGGCAAGTGTATGATTAAATTCGTCTTATTTTTCACAATAACAGCTTAATGAAATATTTCCCTTAGGCCTTACTTATGTGCTAATATTCTTTTTAACTTTACGCTGTATCCCAAGACAGAGGGAATCTAGTTTTAAG
>FASU01048342.1:0-14477 GCA_001486225.1 Heliconius pardalinus sergestus
ATGAGGCAACATAACTATGTTTTCCGCGTTATTTGTTATTAATTAACATAAACACAATATATATTTAAATAAATTTAATTTTTAGTGTTCCGTACCCAAAGGGTAACTGGACTCTATTACTAAGATCCCGCTGTCTGTATGTTCGTCTGTCGGGCTTTATCTCTTTTAACTAATTAAAACATCTAAATAGTTGAAATTTTTCACTTGTTGTATTTAGTTTGCCCCTATAACAACAAATGCTAAAAAACATAGTAAAATGAATGTTTAAGGTTACACCCATATACCAGATATGATTTTACATATTGGAACTATTCTTTAATTACATTATGCATTACATATTTTTTAAAGATATGTCTATTTTAAACTTCAATTACTTAAATATTCATAATATTTAGGGGCTGTTATGGTGCAGTGGAATATGGATATAATCCACAGCATGATTATATTTAAATATTTTCATTTTACTCAACTCACAGTACCTCGAAAATTGAAATACATACCGTACAGACAGCAATCAGTTACAATTCTATGATATATGTATTATATAGATATAGAATATTAATATATTAGTTTGAGAAAGTACCTAGTAAATTTTGAATTAACATAAACTATCGATTTTTATGATTACATAAGTAGAAAGTGATCTGCCAATATATTAGGTTTCATAACAGTCTGGTGTTTTTATATTTGTTAGTTATCTACATTTGGCCGTCGTGGCGCAGGTGCACAAACGTCTGAGTGTAAAGCGACGGTTGTGGGTTCGATTACCATTGGAGGGCATGAAATATTATTATTTATATTTTCATTTCTTCACTGTGTTACCAAGGCACAAGCGCGGCGTTGATTACCGCTACGCAATGCTTCGGTACTTTGGCGGAAAGTGGGGAACGGAGTGTCTTAACAATATGTTCTCTCCGCTTACTCTGCTATGGACACAGCGTGAAGCTTAAATAAACATTTGAGAACTGCTTTATAAACGAATTTAATTCTAAACAAGCATTTTTGTTTTTGTGTATTGTTATAACATTTTTATTACAAAATACGTAGTTTAGTTTTTAAGTACTTGCAGCTCATATATCAAACATACTGTTGAGTTCTGCTATACTATATGTATATAGGATTAAATGACAAATAACTTTCTATCTAGTGTATCGATACGTTTTTAAAAATAAAATAAAAATCGACTTCGGAATAATATTTTAATATTTATTTATTTCAAAGCAAAGAAAATAAATAAACGAAGCACATAAAATTTGCTTATAACATTTTAAGGTTTCTCTCGATTTATCTGGCATTCCATCATCAGACTCTGACTTGGTGGTAATGGGAGCAATGTGAAAGTACAGGCTTTCAAATAAAAATAGATTTTATCACACACTTTGAAAAGCTATGTTTTTTTTTTTCTAAACTTTTTTGTCTTATTTTCAGATAGGATTGTATTCCAGTATATTCCCGGGGATAGTCTATGCTATATTCGGTAGTTGTAAGGACGTGACTGTGGGGCCAACAGCCATTTTAGCGGCACTTTTAGCTAAATATGTAGCCCAGTCTCCTGATTTTGCTTATCTAGCTGCTTTTCTGTCTGGTTTTGTTATTTTATTACTGGGGATCTTACAGTTAGGTGAGTATATATATTTTTGTAGTTATTATTAGTCTAAAATTACGGCGTTGGGTTACGCCATTCAACGCGTAATGTCTCTAATTCGAGCGGAAATCGGAGAGTGAAACATATTAACTTGGTTCTCTCTTTTCTATTGATTTATATATAATGTTAAAGTAAAAATTGAAGTATACCTAAGTACCTAAAGTATAACAATTTTACTTTAAGTAAAAGAATGTTTAGTGAAAGCATACATAAGAGGAAACATTTTTTATTTTCCTTTTACTTTTTTATAAACATAACATGCGATAAATATATGATACTTAACTATCATAAAAGTTTTAAGCAAATATTTTAATTATTTATTTTATTTATTTTAGGTTTCTTGTTGGATTTTATATCTAAGCCAGTGATAAGCGGTTTCACGACGGCGGCCGCACTTCAGATATCGGCGTCTCAACTGAAGTCACTCTTCCGGGTCACGGGTACGTTTGTGAAGCTGTTATATACCTGATGATCCTAAAGTTAGGAGGTACTCGGGTAGAAAATAAGAAAAATTTCAAAAATCTAAGAGGAATTTAAGAGGCCGTCTTGGGCACAACTGCGCAACGGTAGACACGATGGTTGTGGGTTCGATTCCCTCACGGGGAATGAAATATTTAATATTATCATTTCGCTGTGGTAATGAAACAAAGCTTGGCGTTGAGTTCCGTCACGGAAGACGCAATGCCTTGAGAATTCAACGGAAACTGGAGAAAGGAAGAGTCTTAACATTAGGTTCCTGGGACCCTGGGACAGGTTTCCTCTTCCTTTATAATAATATTCCTTTTTGTATTTTTTCAGGAGCTTCGGGCGGTACATTTATAAAGTCAATGATTAGTTTCTTCAAAAACATACACACAGTGCAACCGTGGGACACTCTACTTGGAATATTTAGTATACTAGCTTTGTTGTTACTAAAGGTATGAATATTATGGCCTTAGTTATTATAATATATTGTTTTTTTAGCTTCAGCTTGTACTCCTCACGCTTTACGTT
This sequence comes from Heliconius pardalinus sergestus, assembly GCA_001486225.1. Classification (NCBI taxonomy): domain Eukaryota; kingdom Metazoa; phylum Arthropoda; class Insecta; order Lepidoptera; family Nymphalidae; genus Heliconius; species Heliconius pardalinus. The sequence continues at coordinate 2,639 of FASU01048342.1, forward strand.
TGATTTTTTATACGTTTTTTAAGAAAGTATATTTGTGTTTCATAAGTCCCCACTTTTCAACAGTAAATAATATTAAATTAGTAAATAATAAATTAATACTATTGAAAAACATTTTTCAATACTATTCATTTATTTTAAACTTATCCTACACTATTTACAGTTGTCAGTTATCGTTAAACTAAAAAAAGTTATTTAAATGCTAATTCTCTCATCTCTGTGTGCCATTTGAGTTTTTTTGTAAATATTAACTTTTCTGAGTATCATTTTAACATTATTTAAACTTAATTTTATATCATTTTTAAAATAATGTTTATTTTTTTAATAATTAAAGCCTTTTTTTTAATTATCGATTTAAATATCGTTCTTATATATTTTTATACTTTATTTATAATTAAGATTTTAAATATTTTTTTAGCGTACAACAATGAAAACTCAAGAAACTGATAGTAGAAGAAGAATTTTATTCGCAAAATCTTGGCTTTACGTAGTTAGAGCTAGAAATGCTTTGGTTGTTTTCGGTGGCTTATTATTAGCATATCTATTGTATTTGTATGAAATACAGCCTTTTGCTCTTACTGGTAAGAAATTCTACTTGTATACAAATGATAAAAATGAACAAATGTTAGAATCACTTTTAGTGGTAAGGCCGCCCTTTTACATTTTTTTTGTACGAATTTATTTGTTGAATATGTAATTTTTCTGGTGTAAAATAAAGAGTTTTTATGTTTTTGTGCTATGTTATGAAGATATACTTATGTATGAGAAAAACTTCTTATGTTTGTTACTATTTTTTTCTAAGTTTTCTTTAGCCTCACACTTTATCTCATACATAGCAGGATAGGCGGAGGGAACCTGGAATCCTAATGTTAAGACATTCCGTTCCCCATTAAGAGATTTTCGCTCTCCACTTTTCTCTGGATTCTTGAGGCTATGTCTCGTTACCAGACCGAGAAGATGAAAATATTAAAAATTACATTCTCCTAAGTCAGAATCGAACCCACAATCGTCGTGTCTACAGCCTCGGAAAAATGTTAATTATTTTGTTTATAATTACCTATATATTTCTCAGTTACCTATATATTTGTTTTAATTTCCAGGTACAATAAGAGGTGGTCTACCAAATTTCGGTCCGCCACCATTTTCTACGCTCGTAGGAAATAATACGTTAAATTTTGAACAAATGTTAGAAACATTTGGACCGGAGGGCTTCGCTATGCCATTGGTCGCCATATTGGAAAGCATTGCGATCGCTAAGGCTTTTGGTAATTTATTTTTTTCTAGTTTTATAGGATAGGCGATGGTTATAGGTTCGGTTACCACTTTCTGTGGCTACCCTGCTATAAAACATTATAGTATCTCATTTAATATTCATTATCTCTCTTGAGATTTCTTCCTAATTTTTACAATATTTTTGTAAAAAAGTTTTTTCTTTTCTAAGTTAGTAATTACATTTAAATATTTCATTTCCCTCATAAATCACTACTTTTATTTCAGCAAAGGGTAAAACAGTGGATGCTACACAAGAAATGATAGCAATAGGCGCTTGTAATCTATTATCATCGTTTGCCCAATCCATGCCGGCAACTGGATCGTTTACGCGCACGGCGTTAAACCACGCGAGCGGCGTTGTTACACCCGCTGGGTGTTTGTTTAAAGGTCAGTTTTGTTCAAGGAATTTTGTTTTTTTATTTATGATTTTTTTATAATTGAAAAATGTATTTGCCTTTTCTAAGATATACATATTATAGTATTAGTAGTATTTCCGTCAACTAATACAAAGACATACTAAAATTACCTAAAATTACCTAAATTTACATAAAATTACTTAATGTGACAATTGTGTGAATTAATGGGGTGTCCTCGCTCTCAAAATAAGACAACGCGTGGTGTTTAGTTCTGCCACTGAATTAAAGATTTCATGCCCCCAAGTGGGAATCGAACCCAGCTTGTGCGCTAGTGCTATGACAGCCTTATACTTATTTATTCTAATAGTTTCTTTAATTTTTCAGCGGCCACAGTGTTGCTAGCGGTGACTTTACTAGCGGAAGCCTTCTTTTTCATCCCGCGCGCGACTCTCGCTGCCATTATAATGGTAGCCATGTTTTCTCTCTTAGACTTGACTATTGTGAAGAAATTGTGGATTAGCAGTAGTAAGTATTGCTTTAGTTTATTTTTTTTATATAAGAATACCTTTTTTTAAATGTTCATTTTTTAAAATGGTCATTTTTTGTACCCAATACCTAACTAACTCACTTCTAACTCTCTACGTAGAAGCGGAGCTCCTGATCTGGCTTCTCACTATCGTGGTGGGCGTGTCGGCGGGGCTCGAGTACGGCATCGCGGCGGGGGCGGGCGCGGACGCGGTGCGCGCGCTCGCGGCCGCCGCGAGACCGCAGTTATATATGGAGTTTTATAAGGTTTGTGCTTTATAGTTAGCGTTGTAATTTAAATGTATATGTTTACTTGTGAATGAAACTACTACATTTCTACTAACTAACTATTTCATTTCTTCGAGTCGGAATCGGACTTACGCAGCCGCAGCTGGCCTCAAAGTTCACAAAAAATTATATAATAAAACAAGATAAAAATTAAAGTCAGTATTTTTTTTTTATCTTGTACACTTACAATTAATATATTTAAGAATAATAAAAATAAATCTTTATTTAAATGTTTTCTTCACAGGTGGGCGTCCATGACGTCACCCAAGTGCACCTGCAAGGCGCGCTCACGTACGCATGTGCGGAGCACGTGACGCGCGTGCTGCGTCGCCTGCACACGTCCTTCGTGGTACTGGACGCCGGGTACCTGCGGGGCGTTGATATTGGTGTCGCAGAGGTGGGTACAAGGTGTTCTATGAGGGTTTGGTAGAAATTGTTTATTTGATTAATTATATTTAATGGAATACGTCCTTTTTTCGTCTGCGCTCCTCCCTCGTGGTACTGCACGCCGGGTACCTGCAAGGCGTGGATATCGGGGTCGCGGAGGTGTGTAGAAGGTGTTCTATGTGGGTTAGGTAGAATTTTTCCCTACGTCTTTTTCTGTTAATTACTTTTCTTTCAAATTTTCGACATATTATATATATTATTTGTTAAATGCCTTACCGTCGCGCCTTGTCTAATTATTATGACATGAAAAAAATATGTTGTTATTATGAAAGAAAAATATATGATAAATGAATACGCAATCTCAGCATTAACGTTCTTTTCCACGACACCGAATTGGTATTGTCTGATTGTCATCGACACTCTCACGCACTGAAAATGAAAATTTAAAATTTATATGAACATTAGAACGGCTTGTTTTTAGATGACCACCGTGATTGGCGTCTCCAACGGATCCAGTCTCCCTGAAGTTTTCAATTAATCTCTTCAAAGTTGACGATGTTACAGATATTTTGTAGACTCTCTTTTCTATCGTGTGTTTATTACTATTTTTACTAACCTGTTACTAGCCAACAGCTGACCTTTATTTCATTCTCCCGAGTGGGAATCGAAGCCACAATCGTCGCGTTTTTAGTTCATTCTTGTCTTCGTCCGCCACGACACCTTCAATAAAAAGATGATAACAAATATATTTTTGTTTCAGAATCTAATAACAGTAATAGAAGAGCTGGAGAATCAAAAGTATAGATTCCTTCTGTGGAATTTTGACGTGAAACATCAGAAACTGTTTGAAAGTTTACAGCCTAAAATAGCAGATAAATTTATATCAGGAACGGATATAAAACCTTATATATTAGGTAATTAATTTTATTTATTTAATTAAGATTGGGCAAATGTTTGTTTATAATATGTACTAATAGTTTGTTTTTTTTTCAGGTCTTAATGATAGAAATGATTCAACACTAGCTTCTGTGATGTAGTTTTAATTTAATTAGTATAATATTATAAACTTTTAACGTATAAATCGATTTTAAAATAATAAATCCAGTAACTCGTAATTCGTTATTACAGATTTTATATATTTTTATATTATATTTTGACCAAAATCGTACATATCAATTATGTATCTACTTATAAGAAAAAATAATAGTTTTATATTCATGTAATGAATAAAATGTTTATTAATATAATTTTGTTGTTTTTTATTAAATCTAGCGACCCTCTCACGATTGAATTGCGCAAATATCTATTTATTTACTAATTAGAATTACTTTCGTGTTCTAATAACATTATACTGTTAAATACAATATCTCTACATTTTTTTAGCTTCACGTTATATTCCGCTTGTAGTAGGGTAGACAAAAACAGTTTAGTGTTAAGACACTCAGTTCCCCGTTTTCAATTTTTCAAATCAAACCCATAACCTGTCGCGTTTATAATGACACGCTTACACCAGGTTCTCACTAACTCTGCTAATTGTGGGATACAAAAAAATTTGCATATACATATAATATAGTAATATATATAAAAACATATAACAGTCACAGTGTGCATCGCCGCTTTAATTTATCGTTCGTCGTAAAATAGACAAGTGTCATTTAAGGGTTAGTCATATTTGATTTTATATTTAACAATTTCATTATTCTATAGCAGATAGCAGTTCGTAAATATGTATAGTAGTACTTCGTACTAGTAGTACTTCTTCATAGTGGATTATTGAGAGGACCTAGTGTCACTTCGTTTCCCACTTCTGTCAAATTTTCGAAACAGCATTTAGAGTTAAGGAACTGAACTGTAAAAGAAAAATAGTTTCTTGCTTGCTTCGATTCCCATCGAATCGCGGGAATCGAAGCCAACACCACTGCTTTATTCAGACGCTGTCCTTCAACCATTATAGCCTCAAATAATCTGTAAATTAAGCTATTCAAGACAAGTAATACTACCAATATACGATGAGCCTACTATAGGCAATCTAACATTAATCCTATACCGTCTTAGCCTACTTGTTAACATGTTATACATGGAACCAATTTGACTTACCTGTAACATGCACTTCCTGAGTATGCATGAGATTCCGTTAATTGGTATATTTAAGTTAATAAAATACTAAAATAGTATAATAAAATAATATTTGGCTATATCTGATATATATCAGATACAAAAATGTATTAAACCTCCGAGGAGTTCCACTATTTAGGTCGTGGCCTGAAGCCAGCAAGCAGCAGCAGTTCCGATGATGAATCATCAGAAAATGGGAAATAGAGTGCCTTATTAACCCTCTGCCTTTCCTGTAGAATGCGGGATATAGCGTGACATAGCGTAACAAGCTGGCTTAATTTATTTTTCTCACTTTCTTGTTTAAGTTGTGTCTCCTTAACCGATCAATGGGTAGCTTATCTTTATTACAGGCGGAACGGTGCGAGCACGTGGCGCCTTATTGCTTCCTTCTTTATATGAAACTCGCATATTTCACTCATCACCTACGAACGACACTAACGGAAATTATATAGAGATATTTATGCATTGATGAGAAGAGAAGTATTAGATCGTTGTGGCATTGGGGTACAAGAGTGTGACTGTAACTCGATGGTTGTGGGTTCGATCCCCACTAAGCCGAATGAATTATTATTTATTGATATTTTCATTTCTTAGCACTGGCACCAGAATAAAGCCCAATAATTAGATTTCCATCTCTAACACGAAGTCGCTGGTTCAAATTTCAAAGTTAAAGTAAATATTTTTTCTTTAGTTTCACTCTTTATCTCGCACTTACCAGGGTAGGCCGAGGGAACCTAGTGCGAAGACACTTCGTTTCCCGTTTTCTGCCGAATCTTTCGTATGAGTTGAGTGTTGATTTGAGTGGCGGAACTCAACGCTGAGCTTTTGCTTTGGTGCTAGAGTGAAAAAATGAAAATATTAACAAATAATAATTCATTCCCCGAGTGGGAATCCACCCTTGCACCACGGAAGTAAATATTCCTTGGTTAATTATATTATATTTTAAGGGTATATTCACATAATGGTGTTAAATAAAGCTTCTTGGCCTCGAGCGTCGCATTACATACATACCTACAGAAAGTAAACAAGCGTTGCGTCTTATGATGTCTTTAAAATTACTGAAAATTATTGTAAAGTATGGTTTTTAAATGTTTTTTTTTAATATGATACTGTTTACTTGGGAAGTTAGGAACGGAGTGTCTTAACACTAGGTTCCCTCTGGCTACAAACAATATAGCATGTACAATAGAGCGTGCGTAAGTGGTTTTTATAACTTGCATCTTTTTCAAAATAATAAATAACAATAATTCCAAGTCATAAATAATAATATACACTTACTATGAAAATGTCAAATGGCTATATTTCTTTTTACTTATAACTACATTTTTTTCACTTTCTTTCAATTAACTTAATTTTAGTATTTAGTAGTAGTAGAGCAAGTAGTTGTAAGCAAGTATCTAAACACACAAATCCAAACGCAGCACTACTAAATCCCAGTTAAAATTGAACGAGTTAAGCCCCTGAATAATGGCCGACGAACCCCACGCGACATCCATGATGTTCCGCAAATATACCATAAATATTTAACCATTTCCTTTGCTATGGTTAAGCCTATCTTATACAGATAAACGTATTTAAAAGTTTTAAAGCTTATTTTGACTTCACTCTGTATGACGTATATAGCGGGTTATGCAGGGTTTCAGGGGCTAAATGTTAGAAAACTTAGTTTACTTATTTTCCGCCCAATTTTAGAAATATTGTGTGTTGATTGAAGGAACACAACGCCGTCTTGCATTTATAGTAGAGCGAGAAAATAATTTATAATTCACTTCTTTGAGTGGGAATTGAACATATGACCATTTCGTTTACGCACGCACTGCTGCTCAGAACATTTTAAATAAAAAAAATTTAAAACAAAAAATCAAAAACCTTTCATTATTTTATTGGTATTTTAAACAAAAAAAAAACATCATCAACCCCTATCAAACACCACCTATTTCCCAAGTATTTTAATTCCCACAAGTATTTAGGTAGCGGGGTGCGTGCCCGAAATAGAAATGGTGTGAAATATTCACAATACGAGAGTTTGCTAGTCCGGCCACGTCCTTTGTAATTTACGGGTTGGATGCAACGGAAAAAAAAGTTGAAGGCACCGGAAAAGTTGGCAAACGGAAACGGTGGTGGTATCACGAGGGGGGTATTGTGACCGGTTTTGTTATCTCTTATCATCACATCCGGTATTTGACACTCAATGACTGAAATTTGGATAAAAAGAGAGCAAAGAGCATCTACCTACTATCATAAATTTAATATAACATTCAACACGAAAACATAATATTTATAGTAATAACTTATTTATTATTAGTATTTTATAAGGTTTTTTAAGTATCCTGCACACAGAGGGAACCTGGGAACCTAGTGTAAAGACATTCCGTTCCCATTGGAAACTTTCGTTTCCCAATTTCCGACGATTTCTGAAGGCATTGCGTGTTGAGGAACTAAACACCGCAAATATATGGATCTAGATCTTTCTGGATATGGAAGTAGTACACCTATACACACAATATAAAAGGCATTCACTTCCAGCCATAATTGAAATATCGATGTTTTTATCAAGCACCTATCGCTTTAGAAATATATTAATTTTCATAGAAATATATTTATGAGATAAATAAATCGCGATGAACGTCTATTCAATAGAAAACCGCTAACGAGTTATGTTTGCTTTCATAGTTTGTAATTGAACCCTTGGTGTAAGTGCTGATGACATCATTTTATAATATTTTTTTTCAGTTTCACGCTGTATCCCGCATGGAACAGGGTAAGCAGGGAACCTAGTGTTAGGACAGTCCGTCCTCCACTTTTGGTTGAATTTTCGAGGCACTGCGTGTTGGTTGTTAGAACTCTAGGTTGCGGGTTTTGCCTAGGTATGAGAAAAAATAAATAAAAATATAAATAAATAATAATTAATTTCTCCATGTATGGTATTTTATTTAAAAAGTAAAAACTGAGATCTCAAAAAGGTTTGTTCAATTTGCGCCAGTAGGTTCTGAGATAAGCATATTTGACCAAATAAACTTTTTAGATTTATAATATTATTGTAGAATATAGGTATCGTCTATATACCTAACTTTCATTATTAAACTTTTTACATAGTTTTAAGGTAGGTATTTACAGTAATATTAAACGTTTTACGTTAAAATGTAGATGTAACTACCACTCGCATTTATATTGCAATGTGATTCTCGGAGCTTGGAAATTTGTTATAATTTTGTTTCACATACCAGAAAACACCGGTATAATGGCCCTTGTAGGTATGCAGCTCTAGAATTTTATTTAGCTTAATCATACTTAATATACATCATTTTTAGCCCCACGCCTGCTATGTGCAGGTGTAGCCCACAGCAGAGGGAATCTGGGAACCTAGGAACCTGGGAACCTTCGTTATCATTAAGAGACTCGTTCCCCACTTCTTGCCATAATCGCTTTGCGCTTTCAACCAAAGAAATCTTCATAATATATTAGTATAGAAGTTTAGATAGTAAATACTATAGAAATATAGAATATATCTAAAACTTTTTTAATAAAATATTTAAAAATAAAGATTTTCTGGTTTTTACTTAAACACCTGCATTTCAACTTGATGTTAAACGTGCTTAAATTTTGTATGGAGGAAATACGTTTCTCGCAAGACATATTTACGGCTGGTGCGGGGTTATTTACAGTTGCTTCATGCCTAGCCGATCTGATGATATCTTATAATAGGTATGTACTAACGACCCACGCGCGGCTTCGCCTGCTTATATTTGTTGTAATATTTTTAAAATGTATATACAAAATGTTTACATACATTAGCCTTAATATAATTGTATAAGCTATATTATTATAAAATTTCATTTAAATTCGTTTAGTAGTTTTAGCGTGAAAGAGGAACAAATATCCCTCACAAACTCACTCTTTCTCACATTTATTATATTAGTAGGAAAATACCAAATTATACGAAATCTTTACATATGTATTATTCTGTTGTATAAATTATCTTACTGTAAAGATTTTTTTTTGAATTCGTTCAGTAGTTCGTCACAACGTCTGATTACAAACGTGACGGTTGTAGGTTCGATTTCCACTCGGGGGAATGATTTGTTTCTTCTATAAACCAAGCGCGGCGTTGAGATGCGCTACTCTATACGCAACGTATCGAAAATTGGGCTAGGTCTGTGGAGCGAAATATCCTAACACTAGGTTTCTTCTCCCTACCCTGCTATACGCGGAATACTGCGTGAAGAAAAAAGAGTAACTCAACGATTTCAAAGAAGTGTCTCATATTCTGATATATTCTCTATATTTTTATAGTACTTTTTAAAATTTAAATCATTAAACATTTATTACTTATTTAAAATCAATTTCTCTAAGTTTTATTCTCTACAATCTAAGAAATAATGAGTTTCAAGATAGACGTATCAAATAAAGCAGAGCAATAGGACTCGAGACAACAACGGGTTCATTATCTTCGTTATCCTTTAAATTTTTAAATTAAATAAATATTGTATTACTAACTACCGCACTCAGAGATGTCAATTAGCGTTACAGTGATTTTATACTGTTACGTTGAAGATTTAAATACTAAATTCGATTAAATTAAATATTTTATGGAATTAAAATATTTAAGGAAGCCGTCTTGGCGCAGCAGGGTAGGTGATGATATTTACAAAAAAATATATTAACTTACACAATTAATTCAATATAAATACAGATTTTTCAGCTCAAAATCCGCCCAATTTTTGTTCCCAGTTCAGTGGCGTAACTCAACGCCGCGCTAACCAAACCATATAAAACCAAACCAATGAACAAAACTGAAGACATCACCTAGTATTGTTTTGTTCTTATTCATAAGCTTTATAGCACTATTAGAGGGTATCTCTCGTATTTTTATGTCTTCCACAATTGGGAGGGAGTCCAACATTTTGATATACTGTGCCAGCATATTACATGGAAATGGACTTTGTATTAACATATAAAACAGTTTAAGTGGTCTAACTATTATAAATGACGTCGAACAGTTCCTGAGTAATGTGATCTAGGAGTTTAGTTAGTTATAAAGTGCCATTGTCGATCTGATAGCTCAGTTTTGTGGCCAAATTGGATTTTTATTGAGAGGAAATTTATTTTTGTGGTTTTGTGGGAATAAAGAACGGTACTGTAATAAAATGGTTGGAATATGATATTATAATTTGTCTAGCTAAAGTTTAATAATTATAGCATCTAATTTTCTTTTTGATATTTACTCTATTATATTAGTAGTTTCATCCCGCACAGAGCAAAATGGCAGAGGGAACCTAGTGTTAAGTGAAAATATTTTTTTCGCACGAGTGGGAACCGAACCCACAACCTGTCGTATTCACATTAACACGTCCTCTCTTACATTCATTACAATTTATAGTTTTATATTAATTTACATAATTTCACTATACATCTTCTAGCCATGTAAAGCTTAACCGTACCAAATTCAAACTATAATTCTAAAATTATAAACAAGCTGTCATAGCTGGCCAGTTAATTGTATATTAAAAGTATTCAGTATATAACACATAATGCTCGTGGTATTTAATAATATATCTATATTGTAAATATGAATAATCGGTAACAGGAATTTGACCAGAGAGTAAAGTAAGAATAAATATAAACTATTTATGTCAGTTATATTATGCGCTAAATATACACTGACATAAAATATAATGCTTATTGACAAATTCATCAATTCGTGGTATTTATTTAATTTTTTCAGTTTTTCAATTTTTCAGTTTCAGTAAATAAATAGGGTTTTTCTAAAAATACCAGACAAATATGATATTTGATTTATTTAATAAACATATAATAGACATAATTTAATAAACATGCAATAAAGCAATTATAAAATTTGGGAATTATACACACATGTCCTTCGTCTCTTCCCGCCATATTGGCAGCCATGTTGGCAGCCATATTGCCCCGTCATCTGATTAAGTTGGTAAATCGAGTGGAAGGATTGATGGATGGCCGGATCGTTAATTATGTTTTAACGTAGTGCCTTTGGGAAAAATCGTGACTTGAGTAAATATGTGCACTATGCTTCAGTGAGTGAGGAATGTCAAGAATTCTGCGAGGATACTGATACGTGCTTTCATCTAAGTTTTATAAGAATTGTGGCCTTTTTTGTCGAGAAAAAATAAAGTATTTACATATAAAAATTTACAATATTAATTGATCATTTTATACACCAGATGATTTTTTGAAAGTTTTGCTTTTAATATATTTTATTGGTAACAGTAAATTTTTTAACCGACTTCTGTAAGAAAAGGAGGTTATCAATTCGACTTTATTTTTTTTTTACAGAAGTTTAATATATTTTAATATTTAAAATTCCATTACTTAAGTTATTAGGATTCCCCATAAAAAATTATATTCATTCATATCTGTGTTTGTATAACTTATTAGAGTTAGTTTTCCTGTATTTTATATGCACAACTAGTCTTTTAGTATTATTAACGTTTCATTTACAAAAAAATATTGTTAAGTTACATGTGACGGTTGCGGGTCCGATTACCTTGCTTAGAAATTAGTCTTATAATTTCTTTAGCTCTGGTAACAAGACAAAGAGCAGCGTTGAGTCCCGCTAAATGTAAAAATGCTTGAAGTTGCTATAATGAGGGAAAATGCGTGAAGTTGCTTATCAATACTATGTATGTATAGAATATAATTCCGACTGATTTTAGTACTTATATGTTAAATTCAATAAATAGAGCCAATTACAAGTAATTACATAATATATGGATACAAAATCACCGAATATTATAATTTGATTAACCACACCCCTCTAAGAGCTCTCAATAGCGTGTTGTCATACTGAGCCCATTAATTTATTTAAATAAGATTGAAATTTATCCTTTGATTTTATAGTATACTAGCGGCCCGTCCGCGGC
>FASU01048373.1:3180-13862 GCA_001486225.1 Heliconius pardalinus sergestus
ATAATATCAATAAACCACTTACAGTAGTGTATGGATCAGTAAGCAAGCTCTGTATAGAGATGAGGACCTTGGAGAGTGTGAGAGCCAGAGACCAGTTGTGGTGCACCGAGTCGATGCCCACGTCGCCGTGACGGGACACGTTTGGATGTAGAATACGGGTTAGGAACCTTACCACTGGGGGTGACATGGGGTACCTGATTGGGAATAAAAATCTTTTATTAATTTATCATTTTTAGTAGGCAGAGGGAACCTGGGGACCTAGTGTTAAGACTGCCTTTCTATTAAAACAGTAGCGTTTCCTACATTCTGCCGAATTCTTAAGCGTATTGCGTGTTGAGTGGTAGAACTTAACGCCGTGCTATGCTTTGTTACCGAAAATTAAAATATCAAATATCAATCGAATCCACAACCTGTTACGTTTACATTCGCACGCCCTGCGCCATACGTGTTCCTGTGCCACGACTGGGACTATACTTTTTATAAAAGACGTAGCTGGGCATCTGTATATACTCACGAGTAAGGCACCTGTATGTAGAGGTAGAACACTCCACCCTCATAGGGCGAGCCGGCCGGCCCCGTCACGCTGGCCTGCCAGTGGCAGCAGCGCGCGTCCAGCGGGGTCGCCGCGATGCCTTCCGGCGGGTCGTTGCGCAGCATCTGCACATACCACACCATTATACAGCCTTGATAATTTGAACTACTATATTTTTATATTTGATGTAGTATCATTTTTATATATTTTGTTTTTTTAAATATTTTATTATTATTCATATATTAAAAAAAAACTTTTGTAATTTTAATAAGACATTCATAAGTCAAAATAACCTTCCTTACCTACTCTACTTCTAGTACCTATATATTAAAAATGTTCTTTAAAGTGATGTTGAATATACTCAGTGTTAACCGTAAGTATACGACGACCATCAACACTACATACATATATATATATATGTATATACCTTAAGCTCGATCTTGAGCCGGTTGCGCCTCCACGCGTTCTCGTCGCCGGCGGGCTGCGCCTGCACGCACATCTGCACCAGACAGTTGCGGCAGAAGCACGACTCCACCAGCGACTGGTACTTCTGTATTTATATATTCAAAATTATAAATATATCCATCCTGACCTGGCGCATGTCGTAATTTGCATTACTCGATTGTTCGATTCTCAATTGAAGGAATGAGTTATTTTCATATCCGCGTATCGCTCTAGTTAACAAAGCTCGAGTTCGAGTTTTATCGTACAACATGTAATGTCTTAAAAATTTGCCTTTTCTGTGAAGTGAAAGAATTTTGTTTATAAAGTCTAATAAAATAGTTACTTAGTTTACAAAAAGTAAATAAACCTTATGCCAGTCGACGTCGGCCAGCAGCGGTCGGAACAGCGGCCAGCGGCGCGCGGCGAAGGCAGCCCAGCGCGGCGGCGGCACGCGCGCCACCACCAGGCGCCGCCAACGCTCACACACGCGCGCGCACGCGCACAGCGACAGGTCGTCCAGGTAGCGGAATATTGACAGCAGAACTGGGAATAGTATAGTAGTAGTAATCATTTTTTTTATTATTATTAAGGTACAAAAAATTTAAGTGTGTACCTTCAGAAGGCAAATGTTCAACCAGACCAGGTGCTAAATTATCAGGTGGCCTTGGAGTTGAAAGTGCTTGAAGAGATCTTGCTAGACTAGGAGGCTGAGGTGGTGGGCCTTGGCCAACAAGGTCTTCGATTCCTTCTCGTGGTGCCGAGGAAGGACCAGAAACACTGCCACCACTACCGCTACCACTTGCACCAGGACCTGAGTTACTAGTGCGGCTTGTTTCATCTTCAGGGCTAGTCTCACTGTCTAAGGAATTCTAAACAAATTTAATAAAATTTAATTTACGCAAATATATATAACATGAAGAAAAAAGGAAAGTTAAAAAATTAAATAGCTTACCCTATAATTCCACCAAGCTGGTAATGGGCACGCTTTATTCAGTCTACGCTCTGAACTATAATTTAAATCTGAAGGTTCATCGTTTCCAGAGTCGCCATCATCGGTTTTTTCACTACAAAAATATGAACTTGGTAGATACGATGGAAAATCCGGAAACAAAAACGTATGGCAAGTTACGCAGACTGGTTCCCCAAAACTCGGACCGTAGTACCCATTGCAGACATAGCAACTAGCATTCTGTAAAAGTGTGCAAACTAAGTTGTAAGTATATTTTTATATGTTATACTATCAATATTCTTCAGATTATTACGCACATTAAATTCAAATTCAATGGGCTGTTCGACTGGGGTGACAGGAATAAGTTTATCTCCATTATCTTCTAACTTTTTAATAAAGTTATAAAATTCCGGCCCAATAACAGACATATTTAACTATGTAAACTTTCGTAATTATAATAAACCATCGGGTTTTTATATAGTTTATAATTTTTATTTACTATTATGATCCCAAATGTCAATTGTCATAAATATGAAACCACAGACAAGAAATTTATTGAAAATTAAGAACTAATGTCAAAAATATTACAGATTAAAAACTCTCCATAGATAAAAATATGTATTAACATTTTGTATGAGAAAATATCCCAGTACCACGGCCCTATATCAAATCACCTTAAAACTTACTTCGTAGCTTTTAAATTATTACTTGCTTGATAAGTTATATGCAAGAGATTACCTGTTATACATATTTTTTAATGCTTTGTATAGTAAATAAGGATATTTAGATAATCATTCTTTTAAGCTTTTTTAACTTCTCGTGGTAGGCAAAAGGAACCTGGGGACCTAGTCTTGAGATACTCCGTTCCCTTTAAGACATTTCTGTTTCCCAATTTCCGCCGAATCCTGCAATTGCATGTTGAGTCACGGGATTCAACAACGCGATTGGCCTCGTTGCCTGATCTACCATAGCGAGGAAATTTAAATATTAAATATTTCAATTCATCGAGTGGGAATCGAACCCCCAATTTGACACGACGACAACTTCATAATATCACGATATTAGCATTATTAAATGGAGTAACTTTAAGAGATGGATGGTCCGGAAGTAAATAAAACAACAAAATGGTTTCTTAAAATTATTCTTATCAAACACACTCATTCTTTTCTTTCCATTTTATCATTTATTTTACTTTTTCATCATTTGAAAATGAAAATAATAGTACATTGAACCTTTTCAAAATAAATCTCATTAATAATAATTATATATTAAAGTCGAAATATACTTACAACATTTGAATTTGAATTGATTGCCAAATTACATAATGTTACCGAATTATATATTCCACATACACGAGGATTTTTTGTAAATTTTACAATAAAACCAAATAATATAATATAGTCTTAAGTTTGTGCTTCTATACAAATATGTGATTTATAAATAATTAATAAGACTTGATCTTGTCAAATTATATATGAAGTTAATATTTTTTTTGGATGGAAATCTATTAAATGTGCAATAAGCATAATTTTGGTAAATATCTATCTTTAACATTCACTTGTAACAAGAGTACGCAACTACACCAAAATATTCGAGAGAGTGAATTTAGGAAACACTTTCATACTGTCTCCGATTTTGTTCATTGTTCATTATTTATCCTAATTAACACTATAGACATAAAATAGTATACGTATTATACACAATATTACGTCAAATAATCAAGATCTGATTATTTTGAAGTCCACATGAAATGCCCTTTAAAATTAAATGATTCATGTGTTGAAACCCAGTAGTTAAAGCTACCCGATCTAAATATAATTAATTACACATAATCTTCAATTAATAATGAAATAATATTCGATACTAAAACTGACATAATTCTTTCTAATAATTAATGCCGAATTCTACTTCTATTAAAAATATAGGCGTTCGTATAACTTAAAGAATAAATACAGGAAGGATGCACAAGTAGTTAGTACATGGATAAACACCTTTTGGTCAGTTTATGGATTACCGACTCAGTAAAGTTTTTAATTGTATTTAATAAAATATGATATAGACGCTATATTTATTCTAAACATTATAAGAATACTCAAAAAGGATGTTATTCAACAAGCCTTTTTCGAGAGTCGAGATTGAACTGTGTTGATAATCTTAGTATCCTAGTAAAAAAGAAAAAATACTCGTTTGACACAATATACATTTGATTTTTTAAATTTAAAACAACATAATATATGTATATCCATTAGTCCTTCTGAATTCTAGTTTGAATTGATTGATTTATTATTTTCTACAGAATGAGAAATATTTTGTTTTTACAATGTATTAAACAACATAATATAAGAATAACGATCGATAATTTCTAAGAAAGTACTAAATCCTTTTTAAAAAAATGGTGTATTGCTTAAACAAAAAATATTCTAAATGTTTTAATTTAGAATTAAAGACAATTTTGCAATTTAGGTATTTCTATTTATATTACATAATAATACTTAGAAGCAGGCTGGTGAATAATGTTGCCAGATATGATTTTTTGTTTTTATGTTTAAAATATTTTTAGAGCCATAATGTATTTTAAAAGTTTCATACATTTAATTTATTCTTATAAACATATATAAATGACAAAATAAGATTTGTTGGCTCTTTTCACGAAATATTGCCTTCATTTAGCAAAGGCGTAGCTAGACCTGGGCAAAACGGTCCAGCATCACAAAAATAAATTGAGTCTTTATTAAGGAATATTCGCAATGTTAAAAGCAATATTTTAGTATTTTTTTAAAAGTTAGCACAATTTACAAATAAATCTTTTTTTCCTTATTAATATACTTTCTTTTTTTGGGAAAAGATACCAAAAAAAAATATATCTTGTTGACGCAACTTATTTAAATTAGTCCACAGAACACTACAACATTCTTGAAATGAAAACATCTGGCCACACTATTAACTAAGATATTTTAACAGATATTTCCATAATCTGCCTTATAAGCTAGCTTTCTAGAATTGTTTGTTGTTGTTATTTATAATCATTTTAAAGTCAGTAAAGTAACTTAAGCTAATTTGTATTGTTTAGATGTATTTATGAAGTTTTCTATTCAGTAAACATATTTTTTTTAAAAACGTCTAACAGAAATTATTTATTATTATTATTTTTTGTTTATGTTAACATAAAACAAATAAATCATTTCACTATTTCTAAAAAGTTAAAATAGTCACTAATCTTCTAATATACGTATTACACGTAATAATAATTATTATAATAGTGCTTTTCGCTTATCGCATACGAATATTTTACTGAAACAAAATACATTTAATACTTTTATACAAACAGAATTATAATCTAGCGTCGAAGTACTTATTACTTACAAAATACATTTCTTCGATATTCGTTTCGACAAGAACGTCTTCGAGTCTGTGGTTACGCGGTATGCATAGTGACGTCACTACACAGTATATATTCAATTTATAAAAATTCACATTTTTAGCGATTTTTAAGAGAGCACAAAGCGAGTTTCGCATAGTCTGAGCATATTTAATACCACATTCACATCCGTTTAAATATCCGGACGCTGCGGGCGGGGGCTCGATCCCCCCTCTACCGCACTCAGTACGGACAGTAATACGAGCCGCGCCTGATGCCTCTGCGAACAACGCACGATGTTAGAATCGTGTCATTTTGCTTTATAAGTTGCCGACTCTATTATAAAAATAAATAAGCTTCACGCTGTATCTCTCCCGCACACAGCAGACACTCCGTTCCCACTTTTGAATTGTGGAGGCATTGCGTGTTGAGTGGTGGAACTCAACGCCGAGCTGATGTTAATTTAAATAAATATTTCTTTTTCTCGACTGGAGATCGAACGCACAACCTGTTTCATTTACAGTCACATTTTGTGCCCCTGAGCTATTTGCCTCGACGCTGGAGATTATAATTTACGATATTTAATTGATTTTATAATATTCAATAGGTTGCACCTCATGTGATCGTAAGGGAGAATTCACACCACCGTTGCCGTGCTTGCCGATTTTGGCGGGACGTCCCGATTTTTAGCCCAATCTTTAAATATCGCTTTTCATAAAAAAAAAATCTGGCAACCCCTACACTATAGAGCTAGTCACGGTTCCTTCTCCTTCCGATCTTATATCCTAATCTAATCTGCGTGATTGGAACGGAACCATAGTATAAATGCCCTCATTGTTTCTCATATAAGAATATTTTCTTGTAAGAGATACAATGACCGTGATCGGACCGGGAACGTACTTGACTCGTACTATAGTGTTAATCCTCCCTTACGACTCCCTAAACGCAACTGTTTTTGGTTAGGATAATTATTTATTTCTTTTTTTGGCACCAAGACAGAATATGGCGTAAGTTTCACCATTCAACACGCAATATCTCGAATATGGGCCGAAGCATGGGGAACGAAGTGTTTTAACACTAGGTTCCCTCTGAATTCCCTGCTATAAGCGGGATACAGTGTGAAGCTAAAGAAAAAAAAACTTTTTTCTAGAGTCTACAATTTATTGTTCTTAAACAAAGAACTATCTAGAGTGCAACAAGCTACATATGGCTATATGCTTCATTCATTTTTTAACTAGTGTGTATATAATTCATACCATGCAAACCAAGCGCCAAGGAAAAGGTAGGATATAGCATTGAAAATACATATATGTCTATCTTAATGTTTATTTCATTCATATATAAATATTTTATATTTTTCATCGACAACCATATGCCAGTGGATAAACTCGTTCGACTACCAACCGTGTACCAACATAAGAGATGCCACAGACAAAATTGTACTTAAAAAAGTTTAAAAACATTATTTCGTACAAAAGTACTATTTAGAGGCCATTCATAAATTACGTTACAAGTTAAGCATAAAGGGAATCGACAAACTATGGAGTATCCCAAATTTATATATTATATTTCAAAATATAATATGTAAAATAATTTTGAAATTGTTATTTCTATGTATAAAATTGAAAAATATGTGATGTCACTTCAAATTCATATTTGACAAGTGTGACAAGAAATACGACAAAAAAAAATCTATGACATAATTTATGAATGGCACTTTATGAGTCTTTCTTTTTTTCTACTTTGATTGTATATTATGAAAAGTTCAATGACATCTCTTACAGCACAAGAGGAAAACATTCTCAACAAGCTACAAAAACAGCAACTACAGATATAACGATGTCATCTGAAGTGATGAGTATGCAAGAGATGTGTTCAAATGTGCCAACTCTATACCAATACTATAATTTTAATACCATCAAACTAATATAAACACATAAAGAGGCCAAAATGCTTGAACATGCTATATATCAATTTATTTATTACAAATATACAATTTTGTTTATTTTCCAAATATACAAATTGAACTAGAAGTACAAAATACAAAAGTAGGAGTTTAATGCATTATTTTTTTATAGTATAAAAAATATGAAGTAAATGTTTAATTATATTCAAATTCATTCTAAAATCGAAATAACAGTCACAACTGAAATATTTATAATAAATGCAAACAAATTGTGCAGTTGTATTGAAAATTTTCTTAAAAAATTTGTGATAATTTCAGTTAAAGATATTAGATTTTTGAAAAAAATATTTTCTAAAGAATCTGCTGTCGACAGCTGCTTTATTTACCGACTTCTGTGAAAGGAGGAGGAGCTTATCAATTTGTCTGTATTTTTTTGTTTGATACCTCAGAATTTTCGATTGGGTGGAATAGATTTTGATTATGCTTTTTTTATTTAAAAATTCTCCGTGTGGTCCATAAGAAAATCGTATGAGTCTTAAATTTGCATTAAGTGTGTGCGCGTCAAATGAAGGAATAAGTTAATATCCCACCACATGATGGCAATGATTCGTTTTTTATTGGGAAGTATATATGTAAAGTGTAGTTTGATGAGAGTTTGGTTACAATCTGATTGAAGAAGTTGTTTTTTTTTTTGTTAAAAACTATCAAGTTCCTTGTACATATCGTTATTTTGTAGAAATCATAGTCAAATGGAAAAATAACTTTAAGGAAGTGAACAAAATATAAAAGTTTAATCATTAATCAAATTAAAACAAAATAGCTAAATGGTGTAATAATTATATAGTTTTATAATACAATTTTTTTTAATATTGAAAGTATTTTGTTCAATTTTATTATATGAAAAAACGATAGTAAAGTTTTTTTTCTTGCTTAATTTCAATTATATAAACTCAAATATGTTTGCATTTTGGCTGGTGGTTTTCTATTAACTAGAAGAATCATTCTTGCTAGACTCATTAAAATATTTTAATATAATAAATAATAATACATTAGAAAGTCGCGTAATCCGACCAATTGTTGATGATTGATTAAGAAAATAATAAAAAAATGCATATGCATTTAATATGATGAGTATCTTTGATTTTTTTAATATTTATTTATTTTCATTTAAATAATAATAATAAATCATTTTGTCCAAGTTTATTTCAAAGTTTACCGATCGCGTTTAACACGCACAACTACAACCACATCCGGTCCGGATAATCGAGATTCTAATGTATACTAATACCAGTCATACATGTAATATATATAAAAATAAAATAAAACCATAGCATTGGTATAGAGCATCAACATGTACAGTTTGCAAGGTTTAAACTGAGCTTTGTATATGTGGCAGTGGCAGTGATTATAGAACTAGGATTTAAAAACTCGTATTATTAAAAATGAAAAAAATCCAATACAAGAAAATTATATCAATTGTTTATAATTTTTACTCCTGTCTGACGTGTAATTTGATTTAATAATAATTAATCTTTCCATTGTATTATCAGGGACATTGTGTTTATGATCTTATTTTTTTTTACATTTATTCATAATTTTATCATTCACTTTCAATAAAAAACAAAATATTAATATTAAAATATGCGATGCTGGTATTAGACGTTACAAGAGTTATGTAGGTGACGTCAGAGCTACGCTCACACAGACGCAAAGCTCAGTTTAGACCTCTTGGGCTGCACATCTAATACGGGTGGTACCTGCCGCGCCGCGGGGGCCGGTAGCCGGAGTAGTAGGGCGTGTAACCGCGCGAGGGGCGCGCGCGGCCCCGCATGCCGCGCGGCGGCCTGTTCGTTGTTGAGAGGCCCGGCTTGTTCGTACGTTTTGGCATCACCTGGAATATAGTTTATATATATTTTTTATGTTTCTCTAATCCCTTCTAAGCATTGCAATACGTCAATTCGTAAACCAGTTAACTCTAAACTAAACTTCACACGCCGAAAACGTTATGTTTTTTTTTTACATATCATTTATTAAAAAAATAAATATGATTGTCTCAAATATACAGTTAAATATACTACTTACCAAAATAATTATTTTTTTATTATTGTTCTGTGAAAATTAACATAACATTTTCGGCGTCTCTTGTATAGTACGTATGGTTTCAGATAGATTTAGCTAATGTGCGAATTAAGATATCGATTTTAAAGAGACGCAGTTTCAAGGAGGATTTCGAGGAAAGAATTTCAAGTCCATCTACATTCAAGGTTTATATTAAATTTCTAAAAATATATATATATATGTTTTAAGTATTTTTGAGAAATAAGAATCTATAAAATATTATCAATGTACAACAATATACAAAACTTAAACAAATTCATCATTATATAAGTTTTATAATACGACATGCGAAACTATCTTTACATTTAGTTACGACTATATTTTAAACTAAATTTAAAACGTAAATTTTACAAGCTTATCTACATAAATAGAATTACAATAACAATCTTTTAAATTATGCTGAATTCTATAAATACAACAAATACCAAGGAAACAGGCATACAAAATACATAAGCAAAAAATGTTAGTAAAATGCAAAGAACTAACTTTTATTTGACGTCCTCTAAACAAAGACTCATCCATGGCCATTGCTGTCTGTACACTATCTTTGTCTCCAAATTCTATGTAGGCAAATCCTTTTGGATGTCCATCAAACTTATTACATAATATTGTAACCCTAAAAAAATAAAAATATGATTAATAAGCAAGTATTACAAAGGGAATGAAGTGTCAAGCTCACACTCTAAGTTTTTTGCCGCCGTTCGTTTCGTTAGATTATACAAATCACAATTTTGTTAGCTGTACTGAAGTTTTTTGCTAAATAAATAAATAATTATTATTAATGAAGTGTCTCAGCACTAGGTTCTGTACACTCACCCTGCTGTAAGAAGGACACAGTGTGAAGTTAAAAAAGAGAAGTATTAACAGTATTGTGGCCAATTGTGGCATGCAACTGTAGACGCAACAAAATATACTTTATGTCATGTCTTGAGACTTGGGAGTTGTCAAGTTACATGAAAATTTCAGTACTATCAATCATACCACCAGCTCAGAAGGCAGTTCTGTTGAGAACCAGCAAGATACTCAACAAAAAAAAATGAACAATAGCAACAGCAAAAATAGCAACTTCTTTTTAATATATTTTATAATCATTAGCCCTGAGCATCAACATCATTTAACTCCACACACTAATATCATGATTAAACTTGTTCAGTGGCAGTCTAACATCACTTCTGGAATTTTATTTAACATATGTTTAAAAATGTGTAACATCATATGGCACAATGCTATTGATGTTCTGTCAAATTTTTGATAACGAAATTTAAAAAAAAAATTCAAAACTCAAATATTTTTATTCAAAATAGTTACAAGCTTCATTTTTTGAATGTCAAATAATTTACCACCACTTCATCTAAAGTTAGTGCCTCAGACCTGA
>FASU01048431.1:5291-18457 GCA_001486225.1 Heliconius pardalinus sergestus
CTAGTGTTCAGACACTCCGTTCGCACTTTCCATCGAATTCTGGAGGCACTGCGTGTTGACCTCGACACCAGAGCGAAGAAATGAAAATATAAATTAAAATAAATATTGGAATCGAACCAAAACCAGTCGCGTTTATAGTCACTCTTTGTGCCCATACGCCACAAGCCTCAGTGAACCTTACCTATAACTAATTGAGATCGTTGAAGTGATAAGTGCCCAGCCCATTGTTAGTGTGGTAAACCCCAATAAAGCATAATGCGCGTTGCAAATACAATACCACGCTTTGTTATGCCTAGATGACGTCATACTGGCACGTTTAGGTGTACCTATGACTCTTATTAGACTGGCACGTGCGACGTTTGTGAGTTCGATTCCAGTAGGAGGGAGGAATGTATGTATGTATATAATTTTTTTTGTAACATATATAGGAATATGGAATACGAGCTAATTAATACATACTTTGAGTTTGATTGATGACGACGTCTTCGCGCAGGGATACAAGCGTGTAAACGCGAAGGTTGCTCGTTCGATTTCCATTTGGGGGAATTATATGTATATATATATATTTTATTTTATATATTGAGGCCAGTTGCGGCCTGTCGAAACAAACGTGCGACTGTAAGCACAACGGGTTGTTGGTTCGATTCCCAATCTAGAAACTGCTTAATATTTTCATTTCCTCGCTCTAGTACGAGGGAAAGCGCGGCTTTGAGTTGCCCTACTTAACACGTACCACTAGGATTTTCAATTGAACAACATTCCTCAAAATGGTATGCATAACTTTTTTATTTATAAATCTATTGAAATAAAATAACCACTAAATGTTACGTTTTGGCAGGGGTTCCTACCTATATACAATAGTGGAAACTGCAACTAAATTGGTTAAGCAGTTTCTGAGATTAGCGTAAACAAACGGACGCTTCTGCCTTAAATGATTACCAAAATTGAAAAAACAAGTTAAGAATCGGACTATTTTTACCAAGTTTATTAAGTATCAATGATGCTATTTTTATCCAATTTCAAATGGATGACGTAAAATTATAATATATTTCATAGTTTTTAAATAAATGTAAATACCTGTTATTAACCTTCCTTAATTTAATGCTGTTTCCTGTACAATTGCTGATGGGGTTTTCTTCTGACCACAAACAGCCCATATATACAGCAAAAACATTTAAATATTACTTGGTATACCACCATATGGTATACCATGCAATTGTGAAAAATGCCATGTAAAGGTCGACATTCAGGTAAAAAGAAACAACCTGGTAAAGTCCTTAATTTAGACACAATGCGTAAACAGGAAATGCCCCAAAAACACGAAATGCCCCCAAAAAACAGGAAATACCTCCAAAAACGGGTAATGTCCCTAATTTAAATATGAATTTCAAATATACAACGATCATACATTACATTACTTAATAAATCTAAAGTCTGCTACCAAATAAAAAATATTTACAACGAAAAGAAATATTACTTGGTTTAGCATCACTATTGACCAAACCAAGGACCTTGAAAAAGAAAGGTATTTGGGTGATTAATCAGGGCTTACAGTACCTAATATAGAAAAAAATATTATTAATACACGTAAACCTGACTTTAATAATACTTAAAAGAAAAACAACAAGTCTATAATTATATTAGGATTAACGTTTGGAAAACATTTAAAATTAACAATGCTCCTAGGAATGGGTCCCGACTGTTAATACTATTAAGCTATTGGGTTTATTTTTATTTAATGATAATGATAAACACATTATGCTCCTATCGTGGAGGTAGGTAAAAAAAACGAGGCTTCTATTTAGTTATTATAGATTTAATTTTAAAGCTTATCAAATATAGGTAGTTTTGATCTTCGCTTAGTTGTATCAGGTATTGTATAATAGCATCATCATACTGCAGCGCAGACAACTGTAAATGGGAGTAATGAGATTAATGTATGTGTGTGTGTGTGTGTGTGTGTGTGTGTGTGTGTGTGTGTGTGTATGTGTCTAAATAGACAGAAAAAAAGAAATTTGGGGGATTTATGACTAGTACCCCTGTCCCTAGGGCGTCAGTCAAAAAAAAATGATTCAATTTATTATTATATTCAGACTAATTAGGATACAGTGTGAGGAAAAAAAATGTCCGTACTATACTGTAGGTAATTAAGAAATTGAAGAATTATTAAGATTTTGATATTTCAAAAAAGTATTACCATTTTTGTATAAGACGCAGGACCTGTTGTCAACTGACGTTAGCATAAAAAGAGGAATCGTTTTTTTCTTCATTAATTAAAAATACATGATTGCATACAACGATTTAAACGCGTTAGGTGGTGGGTTTGATTCTCACTTGAGGAATTTATATATTTAATATTTTATTAGTTCAGTTCGGCCAGTTCGGGTCCGCAGAATTCGGCGGAAAGTGGGTGAAGTGTTTAACGGGATTGGAGTGTCTTAAACGAGGGACCTGGGAACCTACCCAGGTCCCTCTACCTACCCAACTATGTGCAGGATACAGCGTGAAGCTAAAATACATAGTAAAAGTTATCAATTATTAAAAAGTTCATTCATGTTCTCACATTAAGCAGGTTTAGATGAATTTAATTATATTTTAATTACCACTTCTAACTGTACATGCCATTTCAAGCTATTCTTTATAGAATGAAAAGGATGCATATATTGTTTTTATTGTTATACAGTTCTGCCTATAATTTTAAATATACCTATTTATAAACAAACATTTAAATTGATTGTTTTTGAGATTCAGAATTTATTTCGTATAACCAAAACACACGCATTAAAAAAAATAAGTGGAAAAACGAAAATAAAAAAATGTCCTAAAATATATCTCAAGCAAGCAATAAGACTCATTAATATCACATTAACCTATATTAAAAAAATATTAAATATACCTACAAACATACCAAAGTGTTTTACTACTACAGTTAATATCATAATTAATAGATGAAACTACCACAAAGTATTTGCAACGTGTATAAATATAAGTACAACTGGTGTCGGTAGTATCCTCGAGAGCACTGTAGCCGGCGCACGTACGTCATTATGAAGCACTTAGTTTTTTTCTTATTTATCACGGCGTGTTACGCGAACGAGTTAAACGGAGCAGTGGCGAACTTTAGTTTAGAATTATTGCATAATAAAAACACAGAAACAGCTAAAAACATAGTGTTCTCGCCGTTCAGTGTGTGGACTTTGTTGACAAGTGTCGCGCTTGGTGCAAGTGGTAATAGTAGAACAGAGCTCGAACAGACTTTGCGATTGCCTTTGGATCTGAACGAGTTGAAAACAGATTATAAGAATCTAACCAACACAGTACTGGATTCACAAACTGAAGACGTTACAATTAAAAGCAGTAATTACATTTTTGTGGATAATGGCTTCGATATACTCCCTGGTTATCAAAATACTGTTACGTCAGATTTTGGGACGCAAATAATAAGGCTTGATTTCAAAGACTCAAAGGTAGCGGCGAAGAAAGCGAATGATATTATGAAAGAATCTGGCGGGACGACAACCGATGTGATGGACGCAGACGACTTTTCATCATCCAAGATGATTTTGACCAATATTATATCCTTCAAAGGATTTTGGACTACGCCTTTCAACGAGACTGATACCGAGGCTGACGCGTTTTACGATGAAAGTGGAAGACATATAGGAACAGTGAAAATGATGTATCGAAGGGCTGAAGTGCCTTACTCTAGCATTGAGGCCGTACAATCTCACGTAGTGGAATTGTCTTACGGCAGTGATGACAAGTTCTCTATGCTCGTTTTATTGCCATATCCAAAAATAAAAGTTATGGATATCTATAAAAGACTTACGGTCGAAGTGCTGCAGTTTATATTTGAAAAACTTGAAAGTGACATGTACGAGTTCGATTTAGGAATAGTTGACTTAAAATTGCCAAGATTCCAAATAAATAGCAATATACTATTGAATAGTGCATTAAATAGAATGGGTGTTTGTGACATTTTCAATCAGAGCGCAGCAAATTTCGACAATATATCTAAAGAGAATATACATATATCAAAAATAATACATAAAGCAAATATAGAAGTAACAGAGGCTGGCACGGATGCGTCCGCTGACACCTCAGCATACATCATCAATCGCATATTCCCATCTAGTTTTATAGCTAATCGCCCATTCATATATCTTATAATGGAAAAAACAACAAAAACAATACTATTTAGTGGAATTTATTCAGAGCCACGTTTGTTTTAAATGATTGTTTGAGAGGACAATTTGTGTTGTTTTAGTTAAATAGTAAATCTCTAGTGAATGTAAATGTAATAATACTCGAATACCGACTGTTGACAGTATTTATTTTTATCTTTAAGTTACCAAATATACAATGTGTGACTTTATTATGTGATTATTATATTCCATATATTTCCATAACTCTTTCCGCAACCTTGAAATTCCTAGCATAATATATAGATGAGGTTAAATGAAATAATAAATTATTTATATTATAAATTTCCAGTTACAATAACATGTTTATTCCTTTGTTAGGTACTAATAATCTTTTTTTTTTACATGGAATACGCTTGCGTTTGACCGCATCAAGTCTGGTGAGCGTTGATGCGATCCTATATAATCATGTTAATAAACTTTAATTTTTTTTATTAATTCTGTATTAAATAACATCATTAACCATTAAGACACTTCCGTTCTCCACTTTCCAAAGAATTCTACAGGCATTGCGTGTTGCGTGGCGGAATTCAACGCTGCGCTTTGCCCCGTTACCACAGTGAGAAAATGAAAATATTAAAAATTTCATTCCCCGAGTGGGAATCGAACCCAAAATCGTCGCAGGGGCAAAAGCCTGCGATACAGTCCCACGAAATTTATTAACATGGCTTAAATAATGTATTTTTAAAGAATTTCAGCTAATTTTGAAACAGTTATCGTCTTTACAAAAATATATGAATTTCTGTGTTTAATGATGACATAAGTAATTTATAACTTTAATATCTGATACCAATTTGTATATTTTCGTTGTTCTTCCCCTAACATAAGTATAAGTAAGAGTAGTAAGATGTGGGAAATTAAAATGAAGTCAAATTTAAATAAACTATTAACCTAATTTTTTTTGCGTGAGATCTTTCACATAAAATAAACTATACTACACGCAAACAAATCATTAATATATATTTTACGATAAACGAAATATATTTATAAAACTGTAAAAACCCAGTCAGTGTATATCAATAATATATAGGGTTTTGACTCCGAGATAAGAAAGATCATAAAAGGTCAAACTAATTTTACCTAAAAACCGCTCTTATAAGCGATTTATTACGTAATACACAATTGACGCCTTTTATTAGGCATATTTTTTTTTGTATTTAAGCTAGAATTTTTTTTTCAATTTTTTCTTTATATATATATATATATATAACAATAAGTTAGGTTAGGATGCAGCATTGAATAAACAAGAGAGAGACACCAACAGCGCCAGATGATAAACAGGTTCTCGCATAAACATTAAACAAACAAGACCAGTAAGTATAAGGTCGCACACAAGCGCAAACACGGAAAATGTTTAAAATATTGGTGGCATTGCTACCTATCGTAGCCGGCCAACGCCAAGTGGAATTCAGTACGAGACCAAATAATGTTAGTATACTTCTTTTATATTTCACACACGATGCTACTCAAAAAGCGACTGTACTCGCGCCCTTTGGGGTTTGGAGCTTGCTGGCTGGAGTGTCCTTCGGAGCATCCAGTGACACCCGCCGTGAGATATTCAGATCCTGCCTTTTACTTACAGACATGAAGAAATTTTACGACCAATACAATATATTGGAAAACACTGTATTCAATAACCATAATGATGAAGTAAATGTTTCCAGTACAAACTTTTATTTCATAGATAGGTTTTTTAATGAAGTAAGTAATAGAGACTACCATGATGACTTAGTTCAAAATAGTCGTGTTATTGTTACTTATTTAGACTTTGAAACCCCCAGCCACGCAGCTGCCAGAGCAAATAAGCGTGTTAGTCTTCAGTCTCCACCCATCTCGAACGTGTATGTTCCTGAAGATTTTACTGGAGCGTCAATGTTAATGGGCAACGTTATATTCTTTAAAGGACTCTGGACTTTACCTTTTAATGTCAGTAATACGAGGATCGAACGCGTGGATGGTTTATTTGTAGAAATGATGAACCAGCGAGCTAAAGTGCCTTACAGCCATTTGGACTCCATGAAAGCTTCTGTAATGGAATTATCTTATGGTAGCGATGGAAAATATTGCATGTTGCTGATATATCCAGATTCAAATATTAATGTTAAAAATGTATACAAGAATTTCGAAAAGATCACATTTCAAGATATATTGAATATACTCCAGGAAGATGTAAGAAAAAACGGACTGAAGGAGATTGATATTAAACTGCCAAGATTAAAAAAATCGACTTATTATTATTTAAACAAACCGCTTAACGATATGGGTATTTACAATGCTTTTGACCCAACTTATGCTAGATTTCCACATATAGCAAGAGAGCCTATATACATTGAAACAATTGAGCATAATACGGTTCTAACTGTTACTGAATCAGGCATTGTGGCTTTTTCTGCTACTCCTGGACGGGGAACGGCTTTTGACCAATTACGAGATGAAAATGTTCCAACAAACCTGATTTTGTTTGTTCTGGAAAAGACAACAGCTACAGTGATTTTAGGTGGAATATTTCCATAAATTATCTCAGGATCGATCAGCTAGATGACTGTATTTCACATCTTTGGAAGAGAAAAGTTTATGATCTATTTTTCTGTCCATATTAATAAATGGTTAATTATTTGTGTGCTATGTGTAAATACTGGTCACCATCTCTATATACAATAATGCTTATTGTATAAAGAGGTGGTATCCACAAAAATTGCATTAACTGTATTATAAACCTTAACCTCTTAAGATAACTTGTATTTAAGAAACTGTAAATGGTGTTAAATAAAGTTATTGTTGTTGTTCTAAATGAAATCAGAAAATTTTAAACATTACTATAAAGTACGAAAACAAAAGAACTAGTTGTTCTATATTTACGTCTCGCACAATTTACGATAAGCAGAGAGCGATATCTGACGGACTATACATTCTAATCTTATAATCGGCTAAATCGATTTTAGAGGGACATTCATTAACAAATTGGTAAGTTTATCCCCTGGATAAATTTTTATAATTTTATTTTGAAATCAATGTAAAGACGAGGAAAATATTTTGTTTTTACACCGTAACTTTATGGTTAAGCTATATAAAATATGCACTAATCATATTATAGAAATTGGGTAACAAGTGTAATAGTATACTTATTGTGACATAATGACTTTGGCCTTTTTAAAGAAAAAACACTTTAATTCCATGTGAGATTGGAATCTCCACCATGACATGGATACCAGACATCGATCGGAAGTGAAGTGTTTAACATTTGTATTATAAATGTAGTGGTATAACTACTTATACTACACTTATGTGACACACAGAAGTGTCATAATAAAAAAAAACATACAGTCGAATTGATAAACTCCTTTTCTTACAGAAGTCGGTTAAAAACCGTTTAAAAGAGTGACAATCAAAGTAAACGTATTTAGAGTTACCACAGTTAAAAACTAAGGTCAGTCACAGCGCAAGAGCACAAGTGCGTGATTGTAAACGACAGGCTGTAAGTTCGTTTCCCATTTGAGGAAATGAAATATTTAATATTTTCATTTTTTTTCTTTACTGTCCACTAAAGAAAATGAAGCTAAAAAATATATAAATTTTATACTCTACTTTATATAATATAGAAGAATAGTTCAAATATTCTTTTAAATAAAAAAAAAAAGAACCGTTGAAAATAATTTAAAGTGTAAAAATTATAATATAACTCTTTCTAAAATTTATTACTTCAGTATTAAAATATACAAAAACAATTTAGATAGATAACTATTTTTTAAAAAACAAAAAAGGAATCTTATTATTTATATTTAATTATGATTTTATTTTACTATTTAGTTTAATTCTTTATAACTTTTAACCAGTCAACTGTTATATTTTTTTATTCATTATTTTAATTTACCGTACTTATTTATATAGTGAAATGAAAAGTTCTATGTCAAATGTCAATATTAAACCTTAATGTCAAAGTCAAAAATAAAAATACAGAAAAAAGAACCGGCTTGTGTTTAATGTTACCTATTAAACTATTACAATATAAGAATATAACATTATATAGTACGCTTAAATTATTATCTCTTTTTTTTCTACCTCCTTCGTGTGTTCTTCATACAACGTGACTTTGGCGAAGTGATTAATGCTGAGTTGGCTCGCTCGGAATTCCATAAACTAAGGCCATAACAGAAACGTACGCTTAAATTGAAAGTTTTTCATCAAATATATTTAATAAGTAAGAATTTGGAAGCTTTAAGTCTGAAATCTTATAACATTTGACTAAAAATATAGTTTTTAGGTTACATTGTTTAAATAATACCAAAGATGTTTATTAGAAATAAATTAATCACCAAACCGAATCTCCTCAAACGGCTACATTCCTTAGGTAGCTGCAGATGTAGAACACATGTGAGAACTTTAATTGGTATGTATTGTTTATTTATTATTATTAGGTTCACATTATATCCCTCATATAACAGGGTAGACGCAAGTACCTAGTGTTAAGACAATTTAATTTAAGACGTGCTGAGTTCTAGACAGGGTTGTGCGGCGGATTCTACCCTCCACTTTGCTGCCAGAGCAAGAAAGTAAAGATATTACATTATACACCCTAGAGGAAATCAAACCCACAAACATTTGCAGTCACATGCTGCTTTATTGCCAGTTATTTCAATGGTTGAAATCTATGTTAAAATATATATTTCTTTTAAAAATAAATATATTGTAATTTTTTAATTGTATATGATTTCCAAAGATATCTTACCAATATTTTCAGGTATTATATACAATATGTCATTATTTAATATTTATATATGTTCTCAATTTCAATTTTACAGATACCAGTTTTAAAACGAACAATACTCCCTACAGTGGTTTTAATGATTTAAATAGAACCCTACTACTTCAAAATAAACGTTTATCAAGGCATTATGCGAAAGGAATAAAAATTGATGATATTTATGAAAAACTTATTTGTGAAAGTGAAAAAGGTATCAATTTTTTTTTAGCTTCACTTTGTAACATTCTGAACACAATACCCAATTTTTGATGTTGGGCAGGAAATTTATAGTATGGCTCATCATGTTACCAGAATGAACAGATAAAAATAATTCAATATGTCATAATACTCTTGAGCAAATTGGAAATTGAACCATTGGGTTTAAAATCAGACACTGCTGCTGAGCCATAATGGCTACTATAGTATTTTCTGTACAAATATTTCTGACGTTTAATATAATACATTATAAATAATAAATACCCATATTTATGTTGTTAGTGTCTCTAGGGAGAGATTTTTAAAAATTTCCACCACCCAAAGATAATTACTTAGAATTATCATTTGGCAAGAGCAAATACTATTTTATAAATTAGACCAAGAAATATTTTTTAAAGTGTTATTTCAGACTTAGGAAAGAAAAATACTTATTAAATAAGTTGTAACAAGTGTAAAAGAATTTCAATGTAGTTCGATGAGAACTTATGGCTTAGTTGGTCAGAGCAATTGGACGGTTTCAAAAGTTAAATACGGAAAGTGAAGTGAAGAGAAAGTGAAGAATGGAGTGTCTTAATACTAGGTTCCTTCTGCCTGCCCTGATGTGTACGAGCACACAGGAGGCAGGGAGGTATACAGTGTGAAGCTGAATTTTTCTTTTTCTTTCTTTGGTAATATCAGTAACTTCACAATTTTGTGTTTGAGGTAAACCTACCTAGACACAAAACAAACACTAATTTGTGTTAGGAGTCTAGTTATGAACAATAATTTTATATTAAATATAGGTTAATAATTTTATTTTCGTAACGAAAAGACAATTCTTTTGCTATTTAAGTTTAATTAATATTCATCGCCACACTGTTTAATGAACGAAAATAACATTTGTTTAAAAATGTTCCAGATATAACCAAAATAAATGAACTTTTCACACAACCTCGTGCCACATTGAACGAGTATGCAGCAAAACTGCAAAATAAAGCTTTCGATATACATTATAAACAAACAACCGTAGCTCCGAAAGGCGGTAAGCGAAAGACATTACAAAACAATTGGACATGCACTTATTCTTTTGTATGGCCGGAGAAAAATAAATTTGAAAGGTATTTATATTTTATTTAGCTTTGCTATTCCGCTCGTATATGTGGTAGAATAGACTGAAGTAATCTAGTGTTATGACACTCCATTTTCACACAACAGATTATTTTTTGGGACAATGCGACCAGATTACTTGTTGAGTGGTATTATCATTCTGAGTGAAAATCGAACCCATAATTATTGCTTTTACAGTCTTAACAAAGCGTGGGAGCATCAGAAGTATATTCTTATGTACATCTATATTTTTTATAAACAGTTATAAAACTTTTTATCTATAAAATCTTTATGATATCTATAGAAAAACATTATTTTTGTTACAGTACATCAATATCAAAACGTAGAGCTGCTGAACAAGCCGCACTACAAGCGATACAGTGGCTATATATAAATAAAAGAATCGATAAAAACGGTCATCCCATATATGACAAAAAAGTTTTGAATGAACTACAAAAATCGCTAAATAATAATAATATTTATATAACTATCGGAGATAATTCGATAGAGCGGATGAACAAAATTTGGAATGATTATGACAGTGACATTAGTAAGTGCTTTTGATGTTTTTTTTAATCTATGTTTATGTTTGTTTTTTTTTTCATAAATATAATAAGGTATATGCATTGCAGTTTCGAGATAAATGAATTAATAATTTAAACGGCCGCCTGATTTTTGAGGCATTGTGTAATGGCGGAACTCAACGCCGCGTTTGCCGCTCAACTACCAGAGATCTAAACTCAACTATTGCGTTTACAATAAAGCACTGTCCTACTGTCCACCATCCCACAAGATTTGATATAAAAATATATTTTATAACTATTTTTTAATTTACTTAGGCATACATTTGTTTTTTTTGACAGTGTATTCGGTTTCCTTAAGTAGCAGCAGTAAGCAGGGTAGGCAGAGGGAACCTGGGAACCTAGTGTTAAGACACGCTTGTGCCCCATAGCCACGACTGGCCGGAATATATTTAAAAAAAATTAGCTTTACGTTGCGTCCTGCATATAGCAGGATAGGCAGAGGGAACCTAGTGTTAATATACTTCGTTCCGCACTTTCCGCGGAATTCTGATAGCATTGGGTGTGCGGGGATCGAAGCCACAACCAGTTGATTTTACAGCCACACTTTGTGCCTCTGCACCAAGACTTTTTTAATATATTTATTATTTCAGAAAGCATTTACGAAAGTACATTCAAAGAAGCAAGTCAGAAGCTATGCAATATACCAACCATTTTGAAGACCGATTCAACTATAGATGATCAAGGTTTGTTTTAAAACTATTATTTTTATATATATTTATCTGGTGTGATCCAGTGAGTTTTCCACTTTTTTCTTATTTAAGATTTATAGTTTGTTGGGTTGCGGAACATAACGCTGCGTTTTGTTTTATGTGAGATTTTTTTTTTGTTTTATGTTTAAGTAAAATAAGATTCATTACAATTCTGGTATATTAGGGACCAAAACGTAGCTTCGCCCGTTTAAAGTAATTCGAATATTGCCAATTTATACAAAATGTTTACGTATAAGCTATATTATTGTAAAGTTTAATCTAAATCTGTTCAGTAGTTTTTGTGGGAAACTTTCACATTTTTAATATTATAGTAGAATTACAAGAATAGTATAGTTAGAGTAGAGTATTATATTCAGATATTTAAAGGAAGCGGCGATAGTAGTATGTAAGGGGAAGCGTTTGGCTCTCCGTTGTCTCTGACTACCCGGCTAGGGCGAGATAAATGATGAGACCTTAAACTGTTCTTTTTTTTTCAGATTTTTCAAATGAAGAATTGTCACAAGGCGGATTTGATAAAAATGAAGATATAAATGGTAAAATTTATCATCGTATCTGTAATCTTATTATATTGTTTAGAGTTTTTGATTTTTTTTTATATCACATAAAAGGAAATGTTTTTAAAGTGTGAAGCTAAATAAATAAACCAGTCAAGCGCAAGTCGGACTCGCCTAATGAGGGTTTCGCACAAAAAATCAGGCATAGCTTAACCAGAGCCCTTTCATCTGATACACCTCACTTGAAGTAACGGCTTTGATACTAAATTTTGCTCCCATTTTACAGACCTCAAAACGACAATGCATCCAGTTTTTGGAAAACCTGTACAATTAATAAAATCAGCGTTAACAAGACGAGAGCAAGCACTGAGACAGACATTCCAAAATTATGATGAAAATTTAACTCCTTTACCTATTGACAAATATACGTAAGTAATTATATAAATACCAATATTAAAAAGTTGAAGAGTTTATTTGTTTGAACGTGCGAATCTCAGGAACTACAGAAAGGTTAACTACCTAACTACATATTCGACAACTACATTTTTAATGTGATTTCAATTCAAGATTTCAAATTAAAAAAAAAAAGTAATTATTCTTCTAAATATTGAAAAGACTTGAACTTTGAAGGTTTGAAGGTTAAAAAAATTGATCTCAGTAATGTCATGTAATAAAAAGAATTTAAGTCACATTTGAAGTAGTTTATTTTAATGACGCTGTATGTAGACGCTTCCGTTCTCCACTTTCCCCAGAAATGTGGGGAAAGTCCAGAAATTTTTACGCATTGCGTGTTAAATGTCCGAAAACAAAGCCGCGCTTTGTCTCGTTACCAGAGCAAAATAAAAATGTTTTCCTTGAATGATAATCGAACCCAAAATCTGTCGCGCTTACATTCGCATGCTTGAGCCCCTACTGTCACAACTGCCTAATGACTCAAAGGTAGATTTATTATTTTTATTTATTTTCTCACTCCGTTCTTCATGCACCCAACCCGTCAATGCGCTTTGTACCAAAGCCAGGAAATGAAAATATCAAATTTATTCCCCCGAGAATTAAACCCACAACGCGTTTACAGTCCGACGATGCCGCTGCTCCACAACGGTCTTACTTAAAATAATATTGTATTATATATA
>FASU01048472.1:0-12027 GCA_001486225.1 Heliconius pardalinus sergestus
AAATGACCTAGCCTACGGGCGCCACAGTATGACCAACGCAAAAATATTCTCATAGTTCAAGCAGGCGTAGCCGCGTCCGGGTCCACTAGTATATAATAAAATAATAATTTCATCGCTGTCTATTTCTGACATGGTTAAATTAGGCGGGTCAACTATTGCTGAAACTTTAATCATCCGTCGCGTGTTAAGGGCTCATTTGCATGCCACATTTACGCGCTATGGGAGCGTATTTAGTGTAAGTAGTGTTTGTAAGCGTGGAAAGGAACGTTGTGAACGGTTTTTCGTAATTTCTTTGTATTTTGGTTAAACGGTTTTTAGTTTTACGATAGTTGTTAAAATTCAATTTTGCATTATTACTTTTGCATTTTTCTCTAATTTTGATTGTCATTTAAAATTTTGCATAAACTGTGATCATATTTGTAAATTTTGTTTAATAAAATAGACAAGAAAATTATTTTGTCAATAAAACGAAATGAAAACTTTTAACTTGTAGTGATCTTGTATTGATATTAATTTATTACTATCTAAACTTGTAAACATTGTATTATCTTACATGAAAGTAAAGTAATATTATTATACCTAATATGTATAAGAAAATACAAAACATATTTACATACAAAATACTAAAATCTATACTAATAAACATATAGTAAATTAAAACTAATGAAATTATTACTCCGCTTGACCTATTTTTTGTGTATTTGGCTGAATGCTGTTAAGTCCACGTCACGTAAAAATACATACGGATAAATGATGCAATGTCACATTTTGGCGCGAAACATGTGCCGCTTCTTCATAAACGTCACTTTTGATTTATGTTAATATTAAATTCAATTATTTTATGTAATAAACATTTTTAACACGCTTTTATTAGATGCACTTGTCCATTCTTTTTATTTACAAAAGAAAACTTACTGAAATTAAAATTAAAACCTAACAAATTATTATATTTTTTTATATTATATTTTTAAATTAACAGTTGTTTTTTGTTAAATTATTATTTGATTATCTTGAATTAACATTAATTTGGACAAGAGCGAGTATGGATTTACTTATGAACAGTGATCGTTTTCTCGTACTTCTCCA
The DNA here is from genome assembly GCA_001486225.1 of Heliconius pardalinus sergestus. Classification (NCBI taxonomy): domain Eukaryota; kingdom Metazoa; phylum Arthropoda; class Insecta; order Lepidoptera; family Nymphalidae; genus Heliconius; species Heliconius pardalinus. The sequence continues at coordinate 1,087 of FASU01048472.1, forward strand.
GAAATAAGACCAAATCAGACCTTTTCGTCATAAAAAAGTGAATCATTCTTGAAGTATTTCATTCATTCATTCCAATTTGTAAACATTTACATTGTAATGCCAGTTGCGATAACAGCCTAAAATATAATTACTATATGTTTATTTCATAATATCCTTTTCAGTTTTCACAGTTTAATTTACCATTTTATTTTCTTCAATGTCTATGATCGCTAAAATTTACAATAGATGCAGGATGAACAAAGCAACGCAACTCCGTTTTCCATTTTTGAACCAATGTAGAGTAAAAATCTAAAAAGTAGGTACATATATATAAAATTCCCATATAGCAGGGTAGAGACGGATTTCTATGCTTCTGTGTATCTCGCATATAGCAAGGTAGTCACAGAGACCCTAATGTTAAGAGTTAATACACTCCATTTCGCTTTTTCTGGGCCAATTGAAAAAAAATTCTGGGACACATTCAATGCAGACAAAGTCACGGATCGAAATTAGTTCATTTCAATATTGTGATGACTAAATGAACGGATATACTCAAACACGCCCACAAAGTTCCGCGGGATTCCGACATTCCGTGTCCGCGTTACATTCATTGTTTACTTTGGCAATACAAATAGCGATATTAATAAAACAAACTTAATTTTTCCCTTTGTGTAGTGGTCGGGTTTCTGTTTCATGTGGTGGGTTCGAATGTCGTTAGAGGGATTTTTTATTACAGACTTGTAATTTATTTGCCAGAAATATTTGTGTGTGAAATTTTAAAAGCTCTATTTTATGTTACTTAAGCAATAGTGATGTTAATCTAAAACGACCGTCGCACAGAAATTATTGGTTAGAAATAGATAGATAGACTGAGGAGGCACGAACACTCCTGCCCCCCATTCCCAGGACGCAATATCGTGTGATATAAGCGCCATAAAGCAAGACCAAAAAAAAGGATACGATAACAAAGAACTTGTCAAACAACACGAGTTCAAATTTCATATAATTTTAGCATCTCTTGAAAATGCTTATTTGAGCTTACTTCCCGGGCGACCTTATTTACCCTGTCCATGTTATACCCTCGTTTCTGTCAATACAATATAATTTTGTATTTTTTCATTACAAATAAAAAAATATTTTTAGGTGTAATATGCTTTCTTTGAATTTGAGCTATAAAATAAATAAAATTATTTTTAGTATAAAATTCGTCTAATTCGAGAAATACTTTTTATACTAACGTTTTATCATCTTGAAAGGTTTCAATCTTGAAAGGAATAATATTTTTTCGATGTGAGGTAGGTATGTTATATATAAGGTACCTACGTTAGGCTGTATCAATATTATAGGAGATTTTGCATTTCCAAGTTGTTGTGGCTCCTTGGTTCCTTAGTGGTTGTGGCCGTTGCGACTAATTCGATTCCCAGTCGTGACAATCAAATTTAATATTGTCATTCCTTAATTTGGTATCTAGACAAAGGGCATCGTTGACTCGACAATTCGGCGGTGGAGAACTGAATGTCTTACTGGAAACAGAAGACATTCTGTTTCCATTAAGACATTAAAATTAGGTTCCCAGCTTCAGTGTGAAGCTAAAAAAAGTACTATGCTATTCTAATGTATTATCTGTTAAACCAGAATATACATATACTTAAAGAAACAAATTTAAAACAAAATCTTTCATGACTGTCACGTGGGTGAAAGTAGTAATTGATAGATAAAAATTGTATATCAATGCCACTGACTCATTCTTCCATTGTGAAGCTGCACCCACGTACACTCAGTAACGTTAACTATCTGATGACGCATTTGTAGTGATAGTCAATTTTTTTGCATCATACATTTAAAAATGGATGTCTAGAAAAATATAGATTAAATAGTAAGCCATCAGTTACCACTTTCCGTTTTCTATTTCAAAAATAATCATCTTCAAAAATGGCTGTCTCCCTTGACAGTTCCAACTTCGAAATATTCTTGATTGCAAAAGTCTTTTGCAAGACAATTTGCATCGTGGAATGAACGTAAAGCTACCACCCGCACGGAAGGTGGTCCTGCTAAGAGAGCCGGCAACAAACGCAACAGTTGCTCTTTTCAATGTAGATGTTTCAATCTATTTATAACAAAGATTGTTTTTACAGATATTTGAAATTTGGAATAAATTAGAAAGTTCTGCTCGGAACCCCATAAATAAAGAACAGTAGAAAGTTCCGTCAGAACCGTCCGTCGTCCTTTCGTCAATGTTCACGAATCCTTTGGCTCCCGTAGCCTTGGCTAGTAGGGGTGGAGAGGGAGCATCGTGAGGTTTTAATGGGTACGAAAGAAAGGCTAAATTATCTCGAGAAATTATTACAACCGGAATCGTGGTTGTTTAACTAGTTGGTGCTTGTCTTAAACTAACGCTGTCTGTACTAGAAAGTGGGAAATATAAATATTTATGAATAATGTGACCTTGCAGTTTTGTATTTAAAATATAACGTTTTCAAGAATTGATTGACAAACCGTAGTCCTTAGTTTAACGCAATTTAGTCAACCTACAATAACTTCTGTACGAACAAAAAGTAGAGGTAGATGTTTTAGATGTATATTGGCATAGAATTTCTTCATTATCCTTGTTGTTCCCTAACTTATCTTATCAAACTTCAATAATACAAATATTAGCGAATGTGAAAATTAATTCCAATAAAATGATGCTTCTCGATTAATTTCCTGAACGAACTTTATTATTGTGTCAACAAACCGGCTCTGGTTACAAAGAGTTTAATTAAAGAAAACTTTGGTAAATATCTGGAGCTTTGAAGTTTAATGCGTCACTGTAGGTGTAGTCGGCGTTGTTTACGTGACATACATAAAAGGTTTCGGTTGATCAAAAGAATAAAATCCTAATTGTCGAAAATAAAAGTTACCTGGCCTTAAAATTGATTTACTTCTTTGAGTGGTGCACCGGCACAGCTGTATCCCGTATATAGTAGGGTAGGCAGAGGGAATCTAAGGTTAAGACACTCCGTTCTCTATACAGTGTTGTGTGGAGGAAATCAACACTACATTTTGGTTGTTACCAGAGCGAGCAAATGCAAATTATTCATTCCTCCGAATGGGAATGGAACCACAACCGTTCACAGTCAGGGAATGCACCATTAAGGTTCAGACATTGAATCTATTAATAAAATATTATATATTTAAGGAAAATTTTAAATGTAGCACAAATATTTCACATTTAATAGGTAAGAAATGAAAATATATTTGTATAGTTTCAAAGAATAACAACCAATTTGCTTGCTTTTAAACATAAAAATATCGTGATTCATTTAATCAATGTGTGCTATTAACATTCTTTTAGACGGTTTATCGGCACCGAGGGATGTCCAAATATACACTTAGGAAAGTATACGAGATATGAATCATTATATGAATATTATAAACACGTGATTCTCATCAAATCAGTTTTCAGGTTGATCTTTAAATGTTTTATACCATGTTTTTACGACATGGTTAGTTAGATTTAAGAAAACATGATTTATGAAATTATTATTTTTTAGCTTCAGGATATATCTCGCATTTAGCAGCAACCTCGTATTAAAGTACTTAGTTCTTTACTTTCCATACACCAAGGCATTGCATGTTGAATGGCGGAACTCAATGTCTTAATTTTTTTCTTACCAGATCAAGAAGAAGAAAAATAACAATTCCTTCGAGTGGGAATCAAATCCACATCCGTCGCGGGTACAATCGCACGCTGGTGGCCCTGTGCCAGGACTAGGGTCAAAAGTAAATAGTTTGTACTTTTAATTTCATAAAATGAAATCGCTCTGATTATTGTAAATGATGTCTAGACTTGGAAATTTTGCACTCTCTACCCAATCTGCATTGTAATTGTTAAGATTTGCTAAATATTACATTGTGCATCTCATTTATTTTTAGTTTCTTTTTAATTTCATGAAACAATCTTGAATTTTTCCATTTTACAATTTTCGACTCGGTGATGACACTAGTGATGGACCTAGCGCCACACATTCTGTCCTCTATTTTGCGTCCGTATTCGAGACATTTCTTGTTGACTAGTATCATTTTTAATACCAATAAATTTTAGATACATTAGTATTAATTTTCCTGACATTACACACTACCACAAATTAAAAAATATAGTTAGAGTTACTATAATATTATTTTGTGTAAACTTCTGTCACTTTATATGCTAAGATATAATTTGTAATGTTCTTTTACTGACAACCATTCTAAATTGGGCTTAGGACTATGAATAAAACATGATTGTTTATGCATATGATACAGAGGTTGATTGATTGTTTATTTTATGGATTTCAGGCATGCCAGTAGAGCACAGTTTACTTTGCCAATAATACGTAGAATGAAGAAATACAGAGGATAATAAAATAGGATTACCGATTAAATGTCAAATCAAATTGACAAATGTCAAATTAATTTTAATTGACATTTTCTAAGTAACGAAGTAACTAGAATATAATCTCTTTTTTATTGTACAATCTCCTTCGTGTGTTCTCCATACAATGTGACCTTGGCAAAGTGATTGGTGCTCAACTGGCACGCTAGAAACGCAATAAATTAAGAGTTGAACTAAACTTAAAATCCGTTTTATTATTACAGACAAAGTAAGCTGCAATCTATAGTCTTGGGAACTTTATAACAAAGTATTTTTCAACTAATTAGTGAGTACCATCGAGGGGGTCAAGAGGGGAGATCATCAGCATGATAGAACTTGTGCCTACATCAAACACGTTTCAAGACTCAAAATAACGCTAAATTCACATTTTTTTTGCAATTTTTTGCTTTTTGTCTTAGATAGTGATATAAAGGTTTCAGTATTTTAGGACTTGTTTTTATATTGTTAAGTTGATAATTCCAATAGATTTTGTAAATTTTGAATGAAGTAGCGGAAGTAGCACTTAAATACGTTCACAGCTGAAATATGTAACACTATTATCCCTGATAGCTGGGTAGGGGTAGGGGATTTTAGTGTGAAATATTCCGTAGGAACAGAACGTAGTGTTTTATCTACCAGAGCTGGAAAATTTCTTATCAACATCTACTAAATGTGTTTTCTAAACTCGAGAAGAAGAACCCAGTAGGTACATACGCTATTTATTATAAGTACCTATTCTTCTTTACTAAAATGTTCTACTACACGTATACAGAACTATTTATAATGTAATTAAATAAATGTATATCACATAAACTAATAAAGTGTGTAATTTCGCGATTCCGACTCTTCCAGTCATAATATTTATGCAACGATTCGTTTAAGACTCGGTCTGTGCTAACTAAATTAGATCACTCATATTTTTTCTTAATTCAAAGTGGAATGTCAGATATTTGAGGTCGTTATTCACATTCCAATTCAAAATATTATTTATTCAAATAAACCATTATTAGCACTGTTGAATCGTCGAATGAACATATGAACAAAAAGCTACCACCTGCTGCTGCAAGAGCCGGCAAGAAACTCAACAGTTGCTCTTTTCAAAGTCAATGGTATACTTAGTTTAATTATTACATTAGCTGGCAGCTATCCTGCATGACATTCAATAGACATTAATTCCATACATGTCTATCTTTTAAATATTATTATTAATATTAGAGAGATCCGTTTCTCACCGTTCGCCTAATTTTAGGAGAGATTGCGTGTTGAGTGGCGGAATTCAATCCACCCTTTGTCGTCTTAGCAGATTGTAGAAATAAAAAGATAATATTTCCTCGAGTGAAGATTGAACCCACTTCCTCAACGCGTTGATATCTGGGTACTGTGCCGCTGCGCCATGACTATCTTTTAAATATTATACTTAACATCCAAATCCAAAAACGTTACATACATACATACAGGTCAAACTGAGAACTTTATTTTCTTGAAATCGGTTAAAAATATAAAAAAGAACAAGCACAACCGACTATACAATGCGCTAACGTGCGTTGTAATTCGAACCGTTTTAAATCAAGTCATACGCCATTAGCCAACGTGCTGCTGCCTGCACTCTAGTGTGGCCTACTTTACCTACTATTGCTATAGTCTATAACGGAAACTATGACTGTGCTTTATAGTTCGGGAGATGAATTATGAAGTAAATGACTTAGAAAATTCCTTATGGCTCATTTGTAACACACCGACTTATAAACAATGGTTGTGAGATCGAATTCCACTTGGTGTTTAATAAATTTTGGTTTTGTAGCAAAAGATACGAAAGTTTTATAACGGAGTGTTTGAACACTAGGTTCCCTCTGCTGCTGCTACAGTGTGAAGTTAACAATAATTTATTTACTTGTCGTTATTAAATCAAATACTATCGCTTATTAAAGTAGCCAATAGTTAAATAAATATTTAATTTGTCCAATTATTGAAGCTATCAACAAATCTACTTGGTATTCAGTATACTTCAAATAAAAATCTCTTCATCAGATTATAGCCATTATAAAAAAAATATTTATGATTGTGTCCTTTGATTCATGATACAACCAACGAAGCGAAAAGTTTCATTTGAATAGATATTGTATATTTAAAACAATGATAGCTAAACCTGCCGCCGCCGTCATGGCACAGTATCTGACTGGAAGCGACATGGTTATGAGTTCGATTCCTCCACGTAGTGTTAACGCTTCGGCATTGTGTGTCACTCATTGCCAGATATAGGAAATGAAAATGTTAAATTCTAAATGACACGTGGAAAGCAAAAAACACACTCGTGATCTGAACTGACTACTGTGGTAATAAAACAGATACAATCGTTAACGACAGGCAAATGGAGCATTAGCTTCTGATATGAAAGTCAACGACGTTTAGCACGCAATGCTTGCTGTTGTGGTTTGTATACAATATATATACATATTTGTTGATAGAGCCAAAGTGATGCAGAAGGAATGTTTGTCTGTACAAGTGATGGTACGTGATGTTGTAGGTTCGATTTCCACTGGAGGAATGAATTATTTTTAGTTTCTCGGTCTGGTAACAACATGTCATAGCACGGCGTTGAGTTCTGCCACTCAACATTCAATTTAAAAGCTTTACGCTAGAGCTCGCTACGCTACGATGGCCTCTGTAATCTTATTAATATATTATAATGCATTATCCAATAATACATATTGTTTACGTTTTACTTAAATGGTTATGCAAATGTGAACGTTCATATCGTCATATTGGAATTTGTTGCGGCTCAGTAGTTGAGCTGGACAAGTTGATGGCAAGCGATGATACAGGGTTTGATTCCGATTTGGGAGAACATTTATATAACATTTATGGTAAATAAAACTGTAGCTAGTGTAAAATATGTTTATAAAGTCGTTGTTTGACTGCATGAAAAGTGAAAAAAAGATTAAGATAATTTGGTAATATGAAAAAAGACCACATTTTGTTGAAACCAGGAATTATATTATACTAAAAAATATCGTTATGGATCGTTGCGATGAGTCAGGCATTACACGAGGCACCAACTGAACTAAATGTCAAGAGATCTCTAACATTTTATATACAACTTTTACAACAACCACCCACTTATACTGTGTACATACATATATCTATAAGTACATACGTATGTCAGTAATGATTACAATTAAGAATAATTCCAAATCAATAATTTATCAAACGCACGCGTGAATTAACAAATATAGTATAGACATTATAATATAAAGATAATATTATATTCCTTAACTAACAAGGGCTAGACAAGGGCGACTTTGATCGAAGATTATCTTAATCGTCCAGCCTTTAAAGCGTCTCTAATAAGAACCGCATGACCTTTATACGCTCTGCTGAGCATTTATAGTTGCTGTGACCTAATGGTCACTTGGGGCTGGAATGGAATTATAGTTTTGTTGATTTCTTAAGCGCTTACTTCTTTTATTGTTCTTTAATCGACTTCATTAGGGTTCCGTAAATTAATATCAAATGTTCAAGTCTTAGTTATAAAATTTGTGTTATTACTGTAAAGATGCATCTAAATTCTTAAGAGATTTTTGCGTGAAAGTATATAGGATAGCAGGGTAGGCAGAGGGAACCTGGGAAGCACACGCTAATACACTTCATTTCCCTGCTTTCCGCCAAATTCTGGAGGCATTACGTATTGAGGGAACTGACGCCACGCTATTGCTTCGTTATCAGAGCGAGAAAATGAAAATATTAAATATTTAATTTCTTCAAGTGGGAAGCGAACCGACAAGTAAAATAAAATAATTAAATATATAAGATATATTTATAATAAATACTCGTACAATGTCTTATAAGTATATTTCTCTTTGAACCTCTCTAACTGCGCTCGACAATCAGGCGGACTTTATCTAAAGAAAGACATCTGAGGACAATTAAGTTCAAGCAGGCTGACATATTATTTTGTTATCTGAATATCTCATTCCTATAATTACTTTATACGGCTTTCCTCAGTTCGAAGTAAAGTGTGGGTCCGAACGCTTGGTCAGGACACTACAACTACCAAAACATTTACCAAACTTTGTCATATTTTATAGATAATAAGAAGAAATGAAATATTTGATATTTTCACTTTGTCGCTCTTGTGACGAGTTTGATTCCGCCACTCAACGCGAAATGCTGTGTATGACTTAATGGGAATGACCATGGAATGTTTTAACACTAGGTTCCCACGTTCATTAAAAAAAAGAAAAAAGATTGATTGGACACACTAATAATTCAGATTGAAAAATTATTAGTGTTGGATCGTCCATTTATCAAAGAAGGCTATATTACATCACGTTAACCGTTTCTATGGAACCCACTGTAAAGAGCTACACACCGTGACAGTTATTTTTGTGTATCTCAGCTCTCACTTGCGAAGCGCGGGGTTGAGTTCCGCCACTTAATTCGCAACACCTCCTGAATGCGGCGCAAAGTGTGGGACGGATATGTCTTATTGGAAATTGAGTGTCTTAATATTAGATTCCTAGGTTCCCTCTGCCTACCCTGCTATTTGCGGGGTACAGCGTAACGCTAAAAAAACTCTTATTTATATAAATTTCGCTATAATATGACCAAAGTTCTTAGTAAAAGCTAGTTACTTGTAACCAATACTTTCATATTTAACGAAGACTCCCCTGCATGTAAAAAGCTAAAAATCGTGCAGTTTCCCTGAGGGTTGTGCAGGTGCACTCAAAGAGGATTTACTGAAACTCCTCTGGGGAAGGAAATAAAAATTTATCGTTTTATATCATATAGACTCTATGACGTAAAACATAAAACCTTAATACTTCCGTTCCCATACGATAAATATTCTCGTTCCCGTACGATACTGTTCCCGTTTCTGTTCCCATGAGACAAAGATGTAAAGGGATGCTCGTTTTAAATATTTTCTAGGTTTAATTACATACTCGTAATAATGTAACTTGCGATCGATCATTGTAAATACTGAAAGTAAATAAAAAAATGCTCACCTATGTAAATTACTTCTTCTCAGCCGGAGAAACAAACTCGTTGCCAGTATCAATTCCATACGCCCACCACTGATTCACTAAGTTACAATGACAAGTACGGTCTATCTATTTTTAAAAAATCTTTTAAATTATACTAAATTTTGTTTGTTTTTCCTTAAGAAAGTCTATTACTTATTAAAAAATATGAAATTTAAATTATATTTTTACAATTAGTATGGCTATTTTGTTTGAAGGTGTCCTTGGTTTGGTCCCCTGTAACAAAAAACATGTATTAAATATGTATTTTTACCTAATATTTAATGTGCCGTACGGTAAAAGGTGTCTAAAACAAATATGTTCTGAGATGGCCCCATTTTGGGGACATTGCGTTTTGAGTGGAACTATGGAATCATGAATCCAACCATGGAACTTAATGCCACGCTTTAGCTTACCAGAACAGGTAAATGAAAATAATTCATTCTTTCAAATGAAGCTTCAACCAACAATCATAGCACTTGCCGTCAGAAGCTGTTCTTATATATTGAAAATAAATTTACAATCAGGTCATTCCTAGATAAATGAAAAGTTCGGTTAGATACACTAATAAGGGTCAAGACACCCTCCACCTTTCTAATATCAAACAGACAATACAATAATAGACTGAACAAATGCAACACAACTAACTGCCAGCGCGTGACCTACATCACCGTGCATACATACATACATACTTACATGTGGGAGACGCTAAAATAGATATTACTAACATTTGCTATCATTTGCTAATTAAAATATTTATTGTTCTGTTTTATAACAGCCTGTATCATTTTTTAATTTTTATTCTTTTATTTTTTTGTAGCAAGTACACAAATAAATTAGAAATCACTTTGTTCTTTACGTTTTTTTGCAAAGAGCTATTCTCTTTTCTTTCAGTGCCAAGAGTACAGAGAGACATAACAGCCAACAAATCAATAGATTTTGGAGGAAGACTCTTGAACAAGATGAAGAAAGTTCAACATAAACCCAATTTTAGATTCAATTCCTGATTGAACCCTTTTAATAGGAAAAGAATATTCCTAAAAATAATAGTAAGGGTTGATTTGTACGCAGAAAAAGTAGGAGCGACATCTCGGTCTATCTAGAACTATCATCATCAATTTATTTCTAGAATAAATTTTAAAGGCGGCATTGGTATCTAGAATAGTTCGGAATTGGGTGTCGCTAAAGAATGGAACCGTTTACATGTGTGTCGTAAATCTCAAGCATTGCTTTGACTCGACAGCCTGCGCCGCGATATTTAATAATCGCAGGACAGCATCGTTTGAGGAGTGTAAAAATTGAAAGATTGAAGAAATTAAACTAAATATTTAATAATTTCATTTGCCTCGCTCTGGTAACGAGGCAAAGTGCGATGTTGGGTCACTCAACGCGCAATGTCTGTAGAGTTCGGCGGAAAGTGGGAAACAAAAGTATCTTAATGGGAACGGAGTGTCTTACCACTACGGTGCTCTTGCCTACGTCGCTGTGCACGGGATACAGCGTGAAGCTCTACTAGGAATTTTCTAAATTTCTACAAACGCCTTAAGCTCC
>FASU01048498.1:0-12374 GCA_001486225.1 Heliconius pardalinus sergestus
TAAAAATCGATGTCCCGTTAGAATTGAAAAGTTTCCTCCGCAAGATATATTGTTTGCATTGCTATACCATAACTCAGGTTTGTTTTTCATTTCATACCTCAATCCGGTAGAATTATAGTCCGTAGGGCATTGCTAAGATTTCAATTTCCTTGCCGGAATTACTTGTGCTCTAATCGAACACGCGTCACGGGACTGGGGGGAGCGTCACCGCAAATTACTCCCGTTCTGCGTGCGCGAATGTTTAAAATATATTATTTAGAATTTCACAGCACTGCCAGTAAATACTTAATGTATGTCATTATTTATTATACAGTGGGTTATTGATCCTTTATAACACGAAATTTCATTTAAATTTATATTGGAAAATTTGATAATTAATTTAAACATACAAATTCCTTTAAGGAGTATACCAACTAAAATCAAATATCTATAAATGTATTTTTACAGAAGTAATAGAGTCGAAATAAGTTTTTATGCATGGAAAAGTCAGTAAGTTATAGCGGAACGGGTATAGGCGTACGACAGGCGGCTGCTGATTGTAAAGCGCTCACAGGAGCCTATTCGATTTCACGGCTCGCCGCGCCCGATATTTATTGTCATCGGTGCATTTGTACGACACGGCGCCTGCTGAACCGCGCTGAAAAATCTCCATTCCCCAAATCGGACGAAAACATTCCGGAACACGACAGACCCTCAGTGGAATCGATGATTTTTAACAAAAAAAATGTCCCATGCGAAACGTGTTGCCGCGACGGTGTTAACAATCACCCCGTGAATACGTTTGCGGATAGACATACGTCAAGTTGTCTCGTTAGTAAAAACTCATGTCGCCTTACGATTTATCACCTGCACTCGACAGGGACAGAGCTTGGTCTTCGAAACTGACACAAATCACGTCTGAGATATAAATATTTGGAATTTACATTTGTACTATTGTAAACGGAAGTAAATCTTGCCTTTTATGCTAGTGCGTTTCTGTACATATTTCTGTGTGTCTATAGTATTTATGTAGTTTATATTTAAACGCATATTTGCTACCAAATGTCTTGTTAATTAACTATTTATTTTGATTAATTTGTACTTGCAATGACTTGCATTACTACTAAGAAATACATGACGCCATTGACTTATAAGCTTTAATGTAGTAAAAGTCTTTTTAAGTTAATATTGGATATTATGTGATTAAAAAGTATTGAGACATCTATTTGGATAACGATTGCTACGAAATAAGGAAGATTATTTTTTTAAATTAAACAATAATAATAAAGATGGAAACAGAGTTTCTTAACATTAGATTCCCTCTACCTACCCTGAAGCTGATTTAGACTTTTGATATTTTTCATTTCGCGCTTCTAAAACTTATTACATCTAATAAGTTACGAAAATTTGCTCTTTAACCCCACATTACTAACTGAACACAGAACGCTTAAGAGTGCCAATGGCCAAAGAGAATTGAATAGACCATCAATAAAGTCATTTCCACTACAAACGTAAATTGTGCCACCGTATCTAACTTAGCATTGACCGTAATTGGTATCGTGCCAACTCGTCTGATAGCGTTATTTTAATTCGATTTCTCTTCTCTCCGTTCTGTACGAGGAATATTATCTTTGACGTCAACTGCGTAGGCCATAACTGTAAAGATCTTTTATTGCGTTGTATGAAAATTATCGTTCACTAAAATATATTAAGTCTTTATGAATGATATATTAAAATTATATAAAATTCTATTCCCGTGTATAATACAAATGAGATTAATAGTATAGGTAGAGTCCAGTCGTGGCGATGGGTAGTGGGTTCGATTCCCACTGAGGAAATGAAATATTTAATATTTTCATTTCTTCGCTCTGGTGTCAGTGCTTCGTGAATCCGTCGAAAAGTGGGAAGCGGAGTGTCTTAACATTAGGCTCCCTCCGCTTACCCTGCCACATGCGGAATATAATGTGAAAAAAAAAGCAATTATTGTTGGCAATTTTTTTGTCACTGAGTATCATATCAATAAAAATTGATTTAAAAATATTAAACAATCAATATGGATAAAAATACAATATAGATAGTACCTGTATTTTAAAACTTTTTCAACTGTTGTTACAATAATTATATTTAAAAAAAATATATTATTTATTTTAAAATTATTGAAATTATTCGCTTGCATTATACAACACTTCCTTGCAGAAGCGACAGATGCAGTGCGTAATTCCCTAAGTACCTACACGTACCCACACGTACACTTGTGGCCTCTTGGGTTAGTGTTGACACACCTCTCGGTTTCTGTTTATGTGATTACTAGCAGCTCACCCAGCTTAATCATTCCCTTTATCATCGCTCCAAGCTTCTAAATATATGATACTGTTACTCAACTCTACACACACTCCGTTTGTCAATAATTGTGGAAAAGTGAATCTGTATGGATAATGATGTATGGGTTTGATTCACATTCGGGGGAATGAATTATTGTTTATAATTATTTTTATTTCTTCGCTCTAGTACTGAGGCATAAGCGCAGGCACTCAATACGCAATGCCGAAAAATTCGGTGGAGAGTAGAGAACGGAATGTCCTAACCCCAGGTGCCCTTAGCCTATCCTGCTATATGCGAGTTACAGCGTGAAGCTGAAAAAAAATGAATCTATAGAAGAATAAACATGGCCAAACTGTTATAGTCCCTTATAAAGATTTCGAAGTATCTCTTTAATCAAGTAGATCGTGTTGAATTAATTACTCAAATGAAATAGAGCTGCCGGTAACATTTTATGTAACATAATGACGCCAATTTTATTACCACTTCCAAGGAAACGCAATAAGAATCTTCAACTCACTTACAGCCCGATTAAATTATCATTGCAAACTCAGACTTGCTTGCTTCCAAAATAACTTATTCCACCTCCCTTCTGGATTAGTTCCTTTGCATTATTATTATTAATAGCGCCTTACGTCGTTATTCAACTGGCCAGTTTACTTTATTATTAAAGCGATATAGTAATTAGATATTACTCGTATACTATATATAATGTCTGTTTAATTTTGTAATCAACTGTGGTTATTTTTATTTTGTATATGTTTATTTGTACTTTCTATCCTACCTATTAAAAATTAGTGCATCACGATAAGTTACCTTAATATTATAGGAGTGATCGATTTTGAAATTTAAATTGATATTTGTAGGCTTTGTTATAATTAAATTAAATATTTTGTGATACTAAAATTTTACAATTCGACGGCATTTTAATTAAACAATGTAATAATTAATAAACAGAAAATACATTTATTGTGCATTCATTTTTATACATTCAAATGAAATTACTTTTAAATGAAAACAATCACTACAACCTGCATTGTTTGTCTGACGCAGAAATAAATTATTTCAATATTTAAACGGGAGCAAATGATGTTGTCGGCCATTTCCGGCGAGATTACGAACTAATAACGTTACAAAACAAGCAAGCTCTTTGCGGGTAAATTATGCATGCATTCTCGGATCATTACCACGGCCCCGTTAGCTTCTGGCCTGCAATGAAAATCTTGTATTGAAAAGTATTTTCTGAATAACATTAAAACAATCTTCTACGGCGCTAAAAAAATACGATTTCCTTTCGTTGATTATTTGTTATATTGCCTCAATTATAAAATTAACGAATTAACTTTATATTTCCCAGTTTGAAAGACAAAACGTATACGTATGTAAGACGAGTTCCATTGGGAACAATGGGATTAGCCGGATCTTTTTAGAATTGAGGGTAAACATCCCGTCGCTCCCTGGAGAGACTACTAAGGTGAACAGTATTTGTTACTTACTTAAAATCGTCTAATATTTTGTTAATATTATTGAATGATATACTGTCAAATTTACATTTAAATTAAGAAGCATTATGAGCTCGTCAAAAAATATAAGAAATTATAATTTATTATTAAATAATATAGATATTTTTATAAAATTTTATATAGATTAGGTACTACTTCATAATAATTTTTCAGACATATAAAATAAATAAATTTGCATTCAGATCAGTACTATCCACGGGACTGCTAAGATAAAAGCCAGCGAAATCCTCGCGAGCGCTCAAATTCTTTGAGCGCGGTTGCAAACCGTCTTTGCTCGACAGGCGGTAATAAAAACGGCTTAAATAGGATTTTAACCGCGAGTTCTTCGCCTTAATTAAATTGGATTTGTGAGTGAAAGAAATATACGCGGTGAGACGTCGATTTCTTCATATAACGAATATTTTAAGCCAGCTGATTAACATATAAATACAAGGAATATAAAACAAAATATTTTTTTATATATTCGTTTACTCTTTTACAATTAGCATTGTTGCATAAAAAGGAAAATTTAAAGTACGCTGCAGGAAACAACAGCTTGAGCAACGTGTTCCGTGTTTCTTCTCGACGCGACAAAAGATACCTACTATGAAAATAATTAATTATTCATATTTCAAGCACGGAATATATATGTCTCTTTAAAACTTTTACTTGTATAATTAATATTCTTCCAATATAGATATAAGTATTTTTAGATGAATACACAGATTAGCTGGAAATATTGCCTTAATTTACTTTTAATAAGATGGCGCCCAATTGTATGAGATATGATTTAATCGGCGTTGCTGAAATCGTTTTTAGGGTTGCGTATCTCAGAGAAAAAAACGGAATCTATGTAGAATCACTTTGTTTTCCGTCAGTTCGTCTGTCAAGGTCTCAAGATCACTTCGAGATATCAAGCTAAAATTAATATAAAATATTTAAATTTGTTATTAATTTCATATAAAATGAGTGCATACGCTCGTAAATTTAACTTTATAAACTTTTATAAGTGGTACTACATCCGTTGACCTACAATTGCAACACCTACCTGAAATTTGAACAAATATCTCTTTGGGTGGGACAGACCAACTTAAAAATATATATTTGGAAGATAAATTAAATCATAATTATTTAAAAAAAATAATAATATAAAGTTAATTATAAAACTATTAAATTTCTGCTTTTCATTACATTTTAATTCAATAAAGTAAAAACTGAATTTCTTTCTTTATTTAAATGACATCGTTTAAAAGTCAATAAATATAATCCAATTAATGAGAAGCAAAATTAATTTTGTCCTCCGATAATTAAATTAATAGTCGATATTGAATATTTTCGTCCCCTAATTAACATTTTGGGTGGGCATTTTAAGGCAGTTACAAACGTAGGCCGGTGTAAGCAATAAAACCTCTCATCCCTTATCCGTCATCCAGCCCTTAGAGATTTCTTCTAGGGGAATAATTTACGTTGTTCGCCTAGAAGGGGAGCGTAACTGCTTCACTGAAACTTTAAGCGTTCATTCAGGACTGTTGAGATTCGCGGTGTCTCAACTTTCCCTAATAAATTTCAATGTAGTAATAAGAAAATCTAGATTTTGATTATGAAATTTCAAACATCCAAAACATTCTTAACAATGTTTAAACAAACATTATTAAACCAGTAGACATAATAAAATTAAAACTCGAAAATCTTAAATGTATGAAAAAGTACAGTAAATTTATTTATGCCTTGTCATGTGTTCTCAATCCTTTAAAATTTTACGTCGGCGACCAGAGCCGGTGATGGCGTTACGTGTCGATGAATGTGAATAAAGCCTTTGACGCCTTTTGCTGCGTGCATTTCGAGCGAGACACTTCAATTTCAGTTTACACGCAATCGCCACCAAAGACCGCATGTAAATACTTTTTGCTATCAAAAATTCTTTGTTTATTCGTACAAGCTAAAAGCGAAAATATTTGGGAAAAGTAGACACAAGCAAATGTGTGTAAATCGAGGAAGTATTTAGCATTCCGACAAGTCGCGACTGCCCCAGGTGCAACTTGTTAGGAAGGGACGGCGGTTACTTGGTGAAGCTTTACCAATGTAACATGGCCACCAATGCGGCGTGAGTACCTATAAAATTTCTATACATTTGTAAAATTTAGCAGATTTTCAAATCAATTAATTCGAGATTTGAATAATAAAATTAAGATAATTATGTGTAAATAACAGCTTTTAATTCATTAAGGTAAAAGTAAATCTCCAGCAATTAATTATATTGTCAGTTAATCGAACTGTTAAAGTCAAGGCCGTCGTGGCGCAGGGGTACATTACCAAATTTTGGGTTCGATTCCCATTCGAAATGGAAATGAAATATTTTGTATTTTCATTTTCTCGCCCTCGTAACCGAAATAAAAGTGCAGTTGAATTCTGCCAACACGCATAACCTCAAGAATCCGATGGAAAATGGGGAACGGAAAGGTCTTAATGGGAAGGGAATGTCTTAACACTATATTTCCAGGTTCCCTCTACCCACCATGTTGTGGGTGGTATAAAGCGAGAAGCTGAAAAAGAAACTAAAATGTTTTGACTAGTTATGGTTGGTTTACTTCAAGTTAAGTCGTCACTGGTCACAATATATATCGTTATTAAAAATATTGATTTTATGTTTCATAAGTCGTAATACAGCGCATGGCTTTTATCATATAACTATTTCTCCATAAAAGGAACTACTGCTCTATGCAGGTTTGGTTATAATTCTTGTTTACGGTGATCCATTTTTAATGGTTCTGTTGACAGTGCCTGAATGTGATATATGTAGATGCGAAGTACTGACCAAAAAGGTAATATATTTATACAATGCTTGAGATTTTGTTGTTTTGATTAAATTTTTTGCGTATTCCACTTTGTTTAATACAATGTAAAATAATAATCAATTAAATTAAAAAAAATACGACGAGCCCACGCAGAGTTCCGTACGAATTTCAGGATTGAAGGACAACGGGAAGTAAAATTTATAAAAGTATAATAAAATCTATGTCTGTATGTTATTTTTATATATAAAATCTATGACTTTTCGGGCGGGCATATGCACTCCTTTTGTATAAAATGGACTACAGATATGAGCTTCTAATGTTTTTTTTCTATTGAATTTGACTTCTACTCCAGCTTGACATAAGTTTTCTTGACAGACGGACTAGGTGTTCCGATAAGGGTGCCTATTTTTCGTTTTGCCGTACAGATCTCAACCAATTAATGCTTATATATTATATAATATACTATGATTTTTTATTGCTTAAATAACCCAAGGTATGAAATAAAAATAGAAAGTAAAGCAATGACTAATTTATTAATAATTTATACCAAGAATTACCCTCTCATCGTCGTCGAACTGGAAAATAACGGATGTTCTTAAAAGAATAAGATGGTGTTTTGAAAAGAGCAGAAAAATAATTAATCATTTTCATTTTCATGGCTCTAAAGGTTGAAACGATTCGTCGTGTTCTAACATTAAGCTATTTGTTATTACGACGTGAAATGTTAAACGAAAAAGAAAACTTAATTTTTATTCTTATAGCTTTACATATTTCTATTTTATAAATAAAGTTTTCTTTGAGTATTTTTTTTTAAGTATTTTTATTTTTTATTATCACAACAAGGACCTAAGCCTTAACTTGTCTCAATAATATTTCCTTATTGTACTATTCTCAATTATTACCAAAATTACTGTGTGAAAGTACATGGATAACAAAAATAGTAAATATTGATAATAATTTTATTTTTATTTTTTTAGCTTCACGCAGTATTCCGCACATAGCAAGGTAGGTAGAAGGAACCTAATTTTAAGACACTCTGTTCTCATTAAGATAATTCCTTTCCCCCTATCGTGTTGCCTCTGGGCATTTCCTGCTGAACACACAATGACTCCAGGCATTGCGTGTTGAGCGGCGGAACTCAACGTCACGCTTAGCGTCTTTACCAGAGCGATAACTTAAAAAAACTAAAATTTCAATCCACTTTATATCACATTTAATAAATCTTATATTTGTAGTATAAATGTATATATACATATAGAACATAAGCCAGTTTAACGCCGTCTTATGGAAATATCAGAGATACAACCAACCAACTGTTTAGATAATACCTCTAAATAATGGACGCAGAGATGCGCATTAATGTTAAGGTAAATCTTATTAGGACTGCGTAAATTCTGCGATGATATCATATTGTTTTGAAACTCACCATCCGCGTTACGTCGCTCATGCTTCAAAGATTTTCACCCTCGGGGACGACCACTTCTGAATATTTATCATAATTCCCTAAATCATTTTAAAATAAGTTTAAATATATAGAAATCTACATAGAAGTCATGAAGTTGTTAGACTGTTGACTTCATAATTTAGTTGGCAATAACTTTATTCTTTTAGATATGTAAATATATACATAAAAATATATATTTATTTTGTTATCAATCAATTACTTAAAAAAAAATAAAGACAGTTATACGAGTAGGTAGGTACATGTAAATGATAGATTGTGAAATTGAAAATGAAATCTCATATTATTATAACGTTATTATAAGTAACAACAATTGAAAAGGGCTTTAAAGGTTTTAGCAGTGTTATTGGATATCGCCTTTGAGATGTAATTGTTGTGTTGATTTCCCCCGAGTGTAGCAAGTTTTCCCGGGACTAAGTCGGAATAACCTGGATTGCTGCTCTATGGTAAACAATCATTCAATTATGTTACCTTATTTATTTTCTGTAACCTCCAATACATTTTCTAATGAATTACTTATTTTTGAGTATAGTACTTAAATAAACTTAATTATTTTCTCTCCTACATTTATGTGCATTCTTATATTTAATAGATAAGTAGTTATTTAAGTAGTTATTAGTATATTAACAATTCTTCACAACTAATAAGCTACCATACGTGGAGTAAAGTGAGTTCGTCAAAGTGGCTATATTTTCAAATATTTGTTATTTACATAAGAAAGAAAATGGAAATTTAATCAATACAATAAAACATAAAAATTTTAAAATTTAAATGGATAAGACAATCGTCACTTTAAAAGGACATGTGTTGGTAGTAAGTTTAGTTGTAATAGCTAAATTCCAAATATCAGAAAAATCTTTATAGGTTAAATAGTTTTCGATATTTTGTAATGTCCTAATCATGCTATACAATATAAAGCAATCACATAATACTGAAAAAGTATAAAGTTTAAAATGTTTTGTTAAAAGATCGAAAGGCGTTGTACGCCACTTTCTTGAACCTCTCGGCTTATGTTGGCGCGTATGCACCAATAATTTACACGAGTTCTCCCTGAAGTTTTCTGCACCATAAGTTTTGGATGGCTTATTCTAAATTCATACAAAGAAATTATGTTCATTTGAAATACAGTGTAACTATCAAGTTATAAAAAATAGCTATAGATATGTACATATTATAGCTAATATTCAAGTGTTCGTTTATGATTTCAAAATAACCGTTTTTTTAAAGTATTTCTAGATATTTATACGAAACTAAAACACAAACAAACAGTTTTGAAATTTACCACAACCAATTTTACTAAAATACAGTTAAATAATTTATAAATAAATATTCGTATAGTTCTCGCGGTCGGTGTCGCGTGGGGGCCGCTACTTTAGTAATATTATTCTTGTTTTTTAATGCTTATTATTTTATAAATAATTATTGAAGTTTAGTAACGGTCGCAAAGATATTAAATGTCGGGCAAATATCAACAATTTAGTTAACTACATGCTGACTGCGTGCCTGCTCCACAATAAGCAAGTATAATATCGATTAGAAAGCATAAATTATTTAGTCAAATCCAAAAAGCTAACAAAAGCTACAAATACATGGACAATCGACAACCATATTTATTGCCTTACATTAAAATATCAACTTTGGTATTATTAAGAGGGTCATAAATCGTTGACGTAACGATTCCCACGTGACATTACATACATTTTTCCCGTTGAAAGTATCATCAACTGCTGTTAATTTTGCCTAATACAACCTTTACAAGGCTGTCAAAACTGGGTCCGATGTCGTAAATGGATGAAAATGATGGATTCCCCTCATATAAAATGAAATTCTAAAATACACATATTCGTTTAACTTAACTTACTCGGTTCTATTAATTTTATTATAGGAATTTTGTATGGTGATCAAGTTTACATTAATTCATATTTTTGCGGTAATTATTGTAAAATTTAATATTTTAGGGAAAATATTAAGACTAATATAGACCGGTTATTAAGACTTTTTCATGGCATTCATACAACAAACATATGAGCATATAGCATCTATATACAAAAGTAATTCCTATAATTAATTGCCACAATCATTTACTAATTTAATTATAATATTTTTTATTGAAAAATAATACAACATAGTAAACGATAACAAGCTTCAAATATTTCAAAGAGATATATTAAAGGAGAATCATTTGTCGCAGCTATCAAGGCGATCAATCAAACGAATAATAGGCACGTCGCCTTACACACGTTCTTAAATAATTTGTCAGAAGTCGCTCCCTGCTCGCTGCCCAGACTGCGAACGTTTGTAATGGTAAGTAGTTGACTTGCCATTTTTCTTGACACTTATACCATATTTTTTATTAATGACTGTTGTATTACACTATATATACCATAATGTTTAGTGCGGAATTAGAACACATTTAATATTAATGATGATCGAAGCCTTAATATGGCGTTCTGTTACCTATAATTGTATAATTGACTGTATTTTTTTAATAGATACTACTAGAATAAATAAATTTAAATTTCATATCAGTTTTTGACATGATTACCATAGGTGTATATGCAATTTTTTGTAGATAAAGATTTACAAATTAATTATATGTACAGACAGTATTAAATATTATTTGTTCGTTTTGCATATAAAGAATTGAAAATTGAAAACATTTTCTATTGTCGAAGTTTATTCTGTTCACATTCAAAAGTACTGTCAATATATTACCTTACAGTGACGTAAACAAACCAAAACAAACATTTTTTTGGAAAATAATAAATATTTCTTAAATATACACAATTATACCGCTATACTATACATAACTAGTATATAGTCGAACGTACGACTCTATATCTACTCGTATGAAGTCTCTCTGTGTTCGACTTCCTATCATTAACCTATTTTAAAGAGTAAGTTAGATAGAAATCCAACGCAATGGGGCTAGAACAAACCGAGGGTACGATATATATCAACATTCCCCTTAGAGATCCCGGGATATTCCCGGGGACAACTTCAAGGTATTAAATTTTATTGAACAAATTTAAAGCATTAAATAATTAAAAAAAAACTTTCTTCAGAAAAAATACATTAGTACTAAATTACTTTCAATAATATATAAATTCACCGCTACAAATATATTTAATTCTTTCGATATCGGCTGGAAAAATATTTATTTTTAAACAAAAATGTTAAATAATGTTTGAATAAATCAAAATATAATGTCGTCTGAAAATAATCAATTCTGCATTCATTAAATTCCAGTCTAAGTGTGTCAAGCACCAAGGTGCTGTTAGAAATCTTACAAGGGTGTATCGAATCCGTATGTATTGGGTTCTTTCTACAAATCGAAAATATCAATTTCTTTATAAAGATAAACAATGACAACTTTGCCTTATTTAGAAGTAGGCATAACATGTACAACTCTGAAACAAAATATACATATATATATGTAGGTAGTTTACATATTAATATTTACATATTAATATTTCTGCCTCGATTCACGATTTTTAAATTGAAAATACATCATTTTATTCTTATGTATTCCTGTAGTCATAGTTTTTTTATCTCTTTAAGTCTTAATTCAGTGTAATAGAGATTAAACACTTCACTCTCAACTTTCCGCCCACTTCAAAAATATTGCTTGTTAGATAACAAACAAAAACTTCGCGCTGTGCTTTACCTCTTCGAGAAAAAGGCTTACAGATTTTTTTAGGAATCCTCAAAATGAAACCTACATTTTAAGCACTGACAAATATAATACTTTAAAAATAAAATAAAAAGAAAGTATCATTATAGAAGCATAAATAATGTCGAAAAAAATGTATTTTATATTTTAATTTATATAAAGCCTTTGTGTTGGATTATTTTAGTCGGTAGTTCGCGTTCAGGCGAGGTGGGCGGGCGCTCAAGCTGTTTACCCTGTAAGTATTGCGAAAAGATCGAACTTAATCCCCACGGGTTCGAGAGAGCTGGATGTGATAGATACTGAAAATTGCATAAAATCCATCAACACAACCACTTTGTGTTCCGTTCTCGCTACATAATAAGTACCTTTTGCTCTTGTTGGAATGACGTTTTACTAAAGAATATATAATGTTTAAAATATCTTACGATGTTTTTACGTTTAATAGATATTTCCAATAACGTATTTTAGTACTCATTCATATTTTTATTTTCAAATATAGTTAAATAAAGCTTTTGTATTAAATATAAAACGATTTCTTTGTATGCGTAGAACTTATATAATTCTTGCATGACCGTATGTTAATAATAGTTAATAGTCGTCAATTGTATAGATAAAATTATTAAAATCTTGCTTCCTTATAATAA
>FASU01048560.1:2883-13159 GCA_001486225.1 Heliconius pardalinus sergestus
ATTACGTTCAAATATTTATGCATTTTCTAAAATATAAATTGTGTTTAAGAATGAAACAATTAGATAATATTCCGTCAATATTTGTATATAAAATCTTATATTTAAACTTATAATTAATATCATAATGAATGTTTAGCTTACCGGACAGTCTGTTATGTTCTCCAACGCCATTATTCCATCAACGGCAGTCAGGACGCACTCGATCATAGTTTTTGCGAGCTTCAAACTTTCCAAAGGCGTTTCGTCGGCGTCGGATAACTCTCCATTACTACCACCCGTTTCGTCACTGTCTACACTTAACTTAGAAATTCTAGAGTCCGACTCGCACCTCTCGTTCTCATAATTAGTGTAAGTTTTCACCAGATCGTCCAAAAACAATTTATACCTCGGGATCCTTTGGACGGGTTCTAATAAATAACTTGAAAGGTCTAACCTATCGCCTAGCTGTAATTGTCGTTCCTGCCAAACAAATAAAACAATGAACATAAATTAAGTTTCATAACTCTTGCCGTTATCGGGATTGTGTGAGGTTCACATTCTGGAATTTATGTTAACACAATGTCGAAATGTTCATAGATAAAAAGGATGTGAAAGAATTTTCTTCGCAAATTACTCATACAGTAGGATCTAAGCACTTTCGTAAATGATGTAAGAGACATTTTGGTGTTTTGACACATTTTTCTTCAACTTCTTTTCAAATAGGATTTGAACTGCAGGTTCATTGAAACTGTCAAAAATGCGTCACGTATAGCGCGTATATAAAACGAATATTGATTATCGCTTAATACAAATTGCCTTTCACCGGCTTTACTACAAATTCGGGTCGAATGATATGTGATCACAATCGAGTCGGATTATTGGAGCAGAATTTTATCCGAATAACTAGACTGAGAAGTTAGTTAGAATGGAAATGGCGCAAAACCGCGTATTAACTTTCACTGTGCAGGGTGTATAAATTTCAAATTAAGTTCCTACATAATAATTAAAATTCTAGTATTCGTAAGTACGTTGTTAACATACGTGCCCGTACGGCGAGCAGGTACATGCAACGGTAAAGCATGAGTGTAACAGAAATTACTTTTACACACACTAACCATACGGATGTGGAAATAATAGCGACCGTGCTTTATCGTGCTATAAGTAGGTATATTCACGGAATATCGGTAATGTCAACGACGATAGTTTTCACTCGACTTTCTTAAAGCAGGTTTATCAATCAATATTCTAATGGAACTATGAGTATTTCACTAATTTTTAAATTTTAAAATTTACGTTTTACTTCTTTCTCTACAAAAAACTTGTTTGGGGATTAACCAAATAATAAAATAACGTTACACATTCAGCATTATGCTATTCATGAACGGAAGCCATATCACTTTTGATAAAAAAATACGTTTAGGTATTTCCCAGAGATAAATATAGAAACAATTACAAAATCCCCGTCCAAATCCAGTTAAAACTTTTAATACATCACTTACCAGAAAAAATGGTTTATTTTCGTATACCAGTCTCGTTGCTCTCTTATTATTTCTAGAGTACATTACGTACATGTTAAACCTTTGTTCCTAAAATAGAAAAAAGAAAATATTTAAAAAAAAATTGATATGCTCAATTTCTTTACATTTTCGAAAACTCTAGTTTATATAAAATATCAGTCAAATAATCGTGCATTACTAACAACATTGAGCCAAATTATCCAGTTAAAGAAGATCTATAAATCTACATGAAATGTTCTCTCTAATATTGACAATTGAAGAAAGACAGGTTCCTTTTACATTGGTCGGTAAGTAAACAAAGCATGGAATCACGCACCTCACCGGTCCGTGACACCATTTTTTAACGATCGTCGTAATTGATTATCGCGCTTACTGGAATTCTTATTTTATGTATAACTCAGTGCTTCTAAAACTGTCACGAGGTTTATCATTATTTTGAGTTCTTATTTTAAATAATTACAACTTGAGCTCCGGCACTCAACATGCAATGCAGAATCCACAATTTTGCGCAAAGTGGAGAACTGAGTGTCTTAACACTAGGCTCCATTTGCTTAAAACGCTACATGCAGAATATAGCATGACGAAGGAAAAAACTTACAAATCTCCGAAAACACTGTCCAAGTTTTC
Organism: Heliconius pardalinus sergestus; assembly: GCA_001486225.1. Lineage (NCBI taxonomy): Eukaryota > Metazoa > Arthropoda > Insecta > Lepidoptera > Nymphalidae > Heliconius > Heliconius pardalinus. Next base: position 5,007 of record FASU01048560.1, read on the forward strand.
TGAGATCATTTTCACAGTCTCTTAACGCCGGCAAAAACTCTTCCGCATGAAAGCGACATATCCGTTCAATATTGGCAAATATGTCCGGTTTCATGCCTTTAAGCGTAGGCGGTATGTCTTCCCTCATCATCTCTGGAATGTAATCTTCAACGACGTGTCTCAAACGTTCCACATAGACATTTTCCGTATGCAGCAATTCATTTACGCGCTCCATCAGCCGTCTACAAAAAGACAAATATTTTAAATAAACACCAACAAGTAGAACTCAGAGGCCAGTCGTGGCGCAGGGCCACGTGGCGTACGACTGTAAGTACGATCGGTTGTGGATTCGATCCCACTCGAGGAAATGAAATATCTAATATCTTATGCGGGTTACAACGTTAAGCTGAAAAAGAAACTAAAACTCAGTTAACATAATATGCATGAAAGAAGCTAAGATCGTAAAAATATGGCAGTAAACCTGGAAAATTTACAAAATTTCTAACAGAGATACGGTAAAAGTTTTCTTATTGGTGATAGCAGTTTTAGATCTAAATATACCTATGTACAAAGTATTATTGAATGCAGTAACCTTGGCACCGACCGGTGTCGCTTACGCTTAGATTTAAAATATCCAATGACTTCAATGAGAAACGAAATTTACGGAAGCTTCTATGTATTTAAAGTTTAGATGTTATTGTAAATGAATAGTATCAATTATTGTAATAATATAAATTAGATTTTTGTGTGAAATTACGAAATATTATTAATATATTACAAATGAAATGGACAATCGTAAGGCAAAAACATTTTAAAAATAAATACAACAATAATTCTTAAAATTCGCTTAGTTACATACTAAATGTGTCATAACGTATTTTAGCGACTGACTAAATATTAATAATCGACCATTACAATCACGTGAATAATATCAAATATTAACCAAGTACGGTGGAATTTAATTGAAATAAGTGCTAATACTGCATTAACGATATTAATGCTGAGATTATACTGACAGGAGACGAGCATTCGTGAACTAGTAACAACTTTTGCATTCGCTATTCGTATATAGAAATAAAAAAATATGGAAAGAGTATAGAGTTATATTATTATATTATATCTTTGGTAGCACAATGGGTTATTACCCATAGATAGTAATTAGTAACACACAACGAATTTATTCCAAAACTTTGCTTATTTGTATCATACATTATTATAGTGTTATCATTTCAATAAGTAACATTTTAAGGCTCATTAATTATACTAAGATAAAAACAAATTTCAAATATTTTGGTACTTAGTAAAAATACACTTTAGAAGGATCGACTTGAAGATTGTACATCTAATATATGGTAAAAAATATCTAGTACTTATTAAATAATTTCTAATTGGAGAGTATATTATATTTGCGTTTGCCAGATTTTGTTTTGGGGAAAAGCGGAATTTTTATCTCTGGAATTGTTACTAACTTATTAAAAAATATAATTTAAAAAATATATTATCAAGGTGTGTAGAATAATTCCAGACCATGCTGGATTGTGCTAGCTGATCGGGATGATCGTCGATTCAATTCACTGAGAATATTTATAACACAAGAATTGGTGTAAGACGTTATCTAAAATGTTATCTGATCGACAGAACGCTAACCACCAGAGTAGAACAATCTTTTCCTACATGTGGGCTTTCTAAAATAAGATAAAATTATACTGAAAGCATGACAAATATTACACAAATAATAGACGTGATATTCACTGATATAAATACTCGTGTGTTTAATTCGAAGTTATTTCTTCTCCACCATTAATAATGCTATATATAAATGTAGATAATATCTATCTATGTATAATAGTTCATTGTTTCGCACAGATAACAATTTTACAATAGAGTATGTTATTATTTAATTATTTTATTTATAAAGCACGTTGAACTACGTTGATGTTAGCTTCGGTCGACGATGTCACATATTATGTAAATATTTATTTGCAATATTGAATATTTACCATTTCATAAAATTTACACCAGATTTTTATTTTTTAAGCTAAGCTGGGCACTTAGGCATTACCTGTTGAGTGGCGGACCTCAACGCCGTATTTTATCTTGTTACCAGAGCGACCCCAACCTGACGGGTTTACAGTCGCACGCTTGTGCCCCTGCGCCACGACTGGCCTCATAATTTAAATAAGGTCTTATTTTTGTATTAACTACATTATATTACGTTACTGATTTTGATTGTTACAGTAAAATGCAGGTCAACTTTAATTCATTATTTTACAAATGAAAGTAGGTAAAAGGTACGAGACGAAAATATTTAAAATATAATTAATTTTTTTATGTAGGTAATTAAACGTGAAATCTGCACCGTGATTGTGTATCTTGCGATGGTAACGAATTCAAAGTTTATCAGAAAATTTCTAAATATTATTAGACAGATTTAATAGATTAATTAGACATAAATAAGCGAATAATTAAAAAAGCAGTTTGACATTAATATAAAAAAACCTGTTCTGACACAATGGAAACTTAAAAAAAGCAAAATACAAGTTTCACTTTTTCATAATATTATACAACAATTTAAAAACAAAAATTATTATTTACGTTCACAAAATACAGGCTAAAATCGCTTTGAACACGTTAATTACCGATAAAAGTGTATAACTGGTCTGCTACTCACTATTACGCAAAGCCGGTGTCAAATACGGCCTGTGCTGGCTGAAATATTTAACCAATGGTAAATAATGTAACAAATTACCGTCGACAGAAATCCGATTCATCATATGAAATATCATAGCTATGTGAAAATTATTATGAATAGGATATTTAAATAATACTGTTGGCACGTAATTAGAGTAACATTTGAAAATAGAAATGAACGAACTGATGACGTATTGACATTGAAACACCGGAGTTTCAATTTTTATAGTATGTAAAACGGGAGTGTAATATAATATTGCCTGATTGGCTACCTGTAAGATATAATAATAAAATAGTATTTATCTATGGTATGTTTATATAGTAGATATATACTCTATAGCATTTTTATTAAAAAATAGATTTGTAAGAGATTATAAAATTAATATATATTAGTACAAACATACTTAAATATGTAGTAACAGCAAAAAGGATTACAATTACAAAGCTTTACATTAGAAAGGCTAGTTATGTAAATAAACAATGGAACTGTGACATAAGTTTGTAAAATGGATTAGTGCAGCCTTAACAGTGTTCATCAAGGGCAATGACCATGATCTTGAACTGAGAATTAAATTATTGTAAATAAACTTTTCTAGTCAATTGATGTCAATGAACGGTATTCTTAAGTAAACCACAATTTATTATTTTTTATTTTATCTTCACGCATATAAATCTAGTGTTAAGACACTCCGTTCCCCATTTTCTGTCGAATTTTAAGACATTACGTTTTGATTAGCGGAATTCAATGTCGCTTTCCCTAACCTCAGTTTATTTAGTGTCACAATTTCACAATTACCTATCATTTCCATCTTAGCCGTAGTCAATATTACACTATCTTCACTCAATCACTATTTTTATAAAATTAATAAAATTATATTATAAAGGAACATTTTCATATATAATATCTCTGAAACACGGAAAACAGGCGGAATATACAGTAAAATGGCGGAATAATTATGAATAGCGGACAGAAGCTTTTCACTCACAATAAAACATGATTATCACCGAACAGCTACCGAATATGCAATAATATGCAATAATTAATGTCCGAAAGTTTCAATGCTGTAATGAACTGTCACAATAATTGATATATGTTGTATTTAAATTACTATAAAATTCCTATAACTATTTACGTGATACAAATACTTTTGTACCAATATATATATTTAAAATATTATAAGTAGCAATTGATGTTGTTTCTTCTACAATATAAATATAATATTAAAATTTAAAATAATACTTAATTATATGATATTTTTTTCGAATTATATATTTTTTTGAATACTAATAAGAAAAATTCTTATCATTTTAAAATATTTCAACTCATGTTTTTAAATTGCTTCGACTGAAAAATTCACTAGAATTTTAAAAATTTCTTTCATAAGCCTCATTAGATTTGCTTTATTCACATTCATTTGCTGAATAAAGAATAAATCTTTTTCTACTAATTTCCAGATTGGAAATTGTGATAATCATACTAAAAATATACGTGTTCCACAATTCTACTAGCTATCGGTCGTGGTGCCTAAAATATATTCGGTGTAAGATAACAGAAGATCATATTTATTTTTACCTAAAAACTACAAAATGTATGTAAAAAAACATAATATCATTTAGTTTTTACAAACCCCGTAATAAGAATTTTATTACAAAAACCAAATCCGACTAAGAAAAATGAAAATAATAATAAAAGGGACCCTTAAGCTATTAAAAATATTTTAAAATATCTCGTATTCATAGCATTGAAAGTAAAAAAAAACTACACAAATATTTTAAACAATAGTAGCGTGTGTCAGTGAGTGAATAAATAAATCAAAACTGCATAAAATAACAATGAAAGGTAGATCACGAATTACTCATGTGCATATATTGCTGAAAAAGCAAAACGATTGCGTTAGTGTTTATAAACAATATATGCATTATGTAGGTATGTGTGTATATACGACGTAAGGTATTACGTAACAACGCTATTGAATATGCTTAAATAACTAGTTAATTATAACAGTTAATCGCATCATAAAGAAGAAAATAACTTGTTATATTTGTAATATTTTGTTGTCTTGTGAATTTTATGTCGAAAGTTGTCTAACTTTTAAATATAAACACTTTCCAGAGAAGGAACCGAATTCAAAACTATTTCACACTAAAAAACTTTGGTAAAAATTTTACACGTTTAGCTAAACGAATAATAAATTATTCATTTAGAATGAATGATCAAATACTAAGTATATTATTCATTTAGCTACAATCTTCAAAATCACAAAATTTGATGATTGCTAATGCATACGGCGATACGTGACATTTATACAAATAATTCTACTCTCTTATTATAACATTATCATATAAATTCTCGTTTAAACAATTACAATTAAATAAAAATTGAACCGTCATTCTTTTTTTTTATTTTCGATGTGTAAGCATAATATTTAAAATTCCCTTAAATAATATGTCTAAAATTCAGTTCCATCAATATTATCTGTGGTAAATAAAGAAGAAGCTAAAAATAATAATCTATCCAACAAAACATGTACTATTGTCCCTATCCTGATGTATGTTTATTTCAAAACAATTATTAATAAAACTACTAAATATTATCAATCTTCACTCTCTATCTCGCGTGTAGGAGGTCAGAGGGAGCCTAGTGTTAAGACATTCCGCTTCCCAATTTCCGCCGAACTCCGGAGGCATCGCGTGTTGAATCAAGGAACTCAACGTCGCCCTTTGCCTCGACACCACGAAGAAATTACAATAGTAAATATTTCACCTCGAGTGGGGATTGAACCTATAACCTGTCGCGGTTAGAGTCACACGCTTGCATCCCTGTGTCACATCTAAATATGAATAAATATTATATACCTTTACTTATTTCAATTTGTAAATGGCCCGCTTTAATATAATTGCAACGCAAATAACCGAATAAAATCCAATTCATGTCGCCATTAGTGCGATAACATACTAGTTTTATTTAAACAAAATAAATTCTCTTTCCCACTACATTTTCATGAATTATAATTTCCACATATTACTTTTGTATTTTCATAGTACTTCTTATAAAAACATAGTATTGTAACTCGTTAATGTCGGAGAACGGAGTATCCTAACACTAGCTCTTTTTACAGTAAGAAACTACTTTTGTTGTGTATAATAATACAGAGCATTAATTAGTGCAACAAATAGTTAAACAAAAAGAAATAAATAAAACTAAAATCGAATTTCATTAACTTGTACTCCGCTGAAACTAAAATTATTCAAGGTTGAACTAAATGGACGTTTTGTTTACTTAACACAATCATATCTAGCGATACTAGATATACGGTACTAGCATATTTTAGTAGAACGTATTTAGTGAGATAGGTATTTAATATTCTACAATAAATTACAAATTGTATTCGGTGAATTGCATATTTGATAAACGTACGTATCTAGTTCACAAACTGTTTAATTAATTAGTTTGATTTAAGAGGTTGAAACGTTCATTTAAGATTAACTTGTAACTTGTACTTAGTTGTACAATTATATTGCATTCATTATAGCTAAGTCCGCCTATAATTGAGGTAAATTCAACCATGCTAGCTACACCTACTCGCCTCGAACCATATGAATAAACATCAAGGTGAAACCTCATACGTAGTACGTAACGCAGCGAGCAGGACAGCTGAGTGTGCTTGTGTGCAAATCACCTGTCAACTATTTTAATGTATTGTGAATCATTTTATCATAGAATTGCATAATGGCGTTTCAATATAATTATAGAAGTACTACTTAAATAAACTCACTAATTGATTCTTTTATATTGCGTATTTATTTACCTAATTAGGGTTAACTAGAATTCGATACAGATAGTAATATTCGTCCTTCATGCATACACTTGTAAGATATTGAACAAAGACGCACAAATATATTATCATGTATCACTATCACCACTCTCCAATAGTAGGCCGATCATTTATCAGCTATCGATGTGTGACAAAGCTTAGCAATGATATCGCAAATATTTCTTGTGATATTAAAAAATCAACCTTACCTTCGATATTTCTCCTTTTTAGACTCGACTGGCATCAATACCGGTTCCGTGGACTTTGATATACACCATTCGTTTACTGCACTGACAGTGAGAAACTCTGTATCTGGTGCATGACATACCTCCGAGCCGAACTCGTCGGAGGATACTGTAATACTATCATACTTTTGATATGGTACCATGTCGAGAGATGATATTGATTTGATGCTAACATTGTCAAAATTACTCTGCTCCTCAGAAACACCAGATAAATTGTCGCCTTCGTCGCTCTCGTATTCATTAATCAAAGTGTCTGTGGATTGGTCTGTCGATAAAGTATCCGTCCTGCCATCGTCAACGTTAACAATATATTCTTCGCCAGACTCCATTTTTTCACTATCCGTTGAATCGTCACTACTGCTTTCATTTGAAGAAGATTCCATATTTGTATTTATTTTCAGTTCTTCCTCGTTATCAGATGGCTCTGACAATTTTAATCTAAGTAATTTCTCTAAGTCACTTTGCTTGACACCATAAGACCAATGAGTTTCTCCTGCTCGTACTGGTCCCCCGATTGACGATTTTCTACGTATGACAGGAGGTTGTCTAGAACGACGAAGGACAACAGGTGACGAAGAAGGAGTGGTGAAAGAATATCGCCTTTCAAGCGCTACTGGCTCCTCTGGAGCCGGTGACTTACTGCATACAGACGAATTATCATTAAACGGCTCTGGTGGGGGAGGTGCTCGTCTATGGGGCTTTAAAGAAGATGACTTTCTATCAGATACAAAACCCGAGGAGCTCGATTCACAACTTATTTCCGATACATTAGATAAAATAGAATTCACTGACACATTCGAATTCCTGTCTTGTGATTTAGGCACTGGCGTAAGATGGTGAAGAGGAAGTTGTAAACAGTTTGTAATGTTTGTTAAACTACCTAACGCGGGGTCCCTAGTACGTTCAAGTGATTCGCTAGAACCATTAAGACTGATACCAGTTTTTTCAAACCGAAGTATCATATCTTTAACACTAGTTTTGTCCTTTCTTAATTCAACTTCGTCATCATCAGAGACGTGTCTATAGGAAGACTCGTCAATGAAGCTATTTCTGAGGTCCTCACGCGACATTGTGTCACCTGCGCGTTCAGGTATTGCACAAACACCAAGAAAATAGTGGAAACGTACACATATCAACGCGTAAAGTAACTGCGCACAGACAACACGCGCTCACTTTGATAACTAAACACGACTGACAGAGCGACGGCGCCCGCGCCCCTTCACGCCCGCGGACCGCAGCTACGTCAGTGCATCGTTCTGAGGAGCTGAGGTACCATATTATCGTAAATTGTTACCCAAATAGTAAGGACTGCGATAATGATATGCGATTGTAACGCTATTAGAATATTTGTTGCCTTGATGATAAAATGAAATATCAGTGAATTATTATCACTACAAAGATTATTACTCTACCTTATAATAAG
>FASU01048564.1:0-14149 GCA_001486225.1 Heliconius pardalinus sergestus
ACGTCTTTAATGCTTGTGGTTAGTAATTTTATTAAACTTTATTGAGGTATTGCAAATATATCTTCAGAAATTTGAAGTAAATATTTTTATGATTTATCTATCAGAGAAATAATAATTCATTCTCCGAATGGGACTCGAATCCATGACCATTGCGTTTACAGACAGTCGCTGTACCGCTGCGCCACGACGGCCTCATCAAATAATGAATAGCCAATAAACTAGGTAATCCAGTGTGGTATTAAAAAGTGGAATAGTAAACATTTTGGCATAACCATGCAGTTTCAAAAGTATTACAATATATATTATTATTATTATTTGTTGCTTCACTCTGTATACCACATACATCAGGGTGGGCAGAGAGAATCTAGTGATGAGACCCTACATTCTCCACTTTCCGCCGAATTCTCAAGGCATTGCTATATACTTATCACTAGGTTCTGTCTGCTTACCTTGCTATATGTGAGATGCAACGTGAAGTTTTATACATAAATATAGATATATTATATTATATCTATACAGATATATTACAGTCAATAAAAATAGGAAATATTTTTTCCTGTCATTCCACTTCCATTTATGATCTCGTACATAATATATAGAATCTAGTACCTACTTGTTGCACAGGCAGTAACAGCCGCTCTCCACTAGAAAATAGTTATAATTCACGTTTCTAATACATACCACTGCTGGTATTAGCGTTCGGTCTCACGTTTTCTTGTTATTCTTAATGTACCTATTTTATTTAATTGTAATTAAATTTATTTACAGTATTTTTTTATTAAACTAACTAATAAAAAACAGCTTTAAGAGTTTTCTGCATAGTAGGTAAAGGAAAGCAATGTGTTAAGACACTCCGTTCCTCATTTTCCTTCCAATTTTCGAATTATATCTGTTAAATGGTTGCCAGAGCGTGACATAAGAAAAAAAAGTTAAATAAATTAGAGGCCGACTCTCAATGCGATTCCTTCTGCCTATCCTGTTATATGCGGGAAACAGCGAGAAGCTGGATTTTTTTTTGTGTATCTCATACAGGATATGTTCTGCTGTTAACAGATAAGCTGGGTCATCATTATGTTTTCTCTCCGTCCATGGGCGCTGATAGCGTCACGTGCGGTCGCCGGGCTCGCGTGCGCGGGCTGCTATGTTGTCACACCCTTATATTTAAAAGAGGTATGTATTTTTAAAATATATATTTTTATATATGTTTTAAGGTTCCCACTATTTTTGGCTTTATCCCGCATATAGCAGAGTAGGCAGAGAGAATTGAATTTTGAGTGCCTAACTCAACGTTGACAAATTAAAAATACTCATTTTAAAAATAATCATATGTAATATGATGAAGCCATCGTGGCTGGCTGTAACGACCGTGGGGTTTAAGTTACTTAAAGGATTCTATATTCCAACACTAAATGTTTTAAAAATTGGGCAGAATATGGGGAGTGTCTAAACTCTTAACTAAACACTCCTAACTAAATCCTTTCCCTACCCTTCTATGTGGAGGACACAGCGTGAAGCTAAAAAAATAAAATTTACCCATTTATTGTTACAGAATAAGGCCAATAAAACCTTTCAATTCTATTTTCCCAGGTGGCGTCAGACAATATCCGGGGCGCTCTCGGCTCGCTATTCATCCTGTCCCAAAACCTCGGCTACCTCATAGTGTACGTGGCAGGCGACGTGTTCTCCTTTGAAGCAGTCATGTGGCTCTGCACTGCCATACCAGTATTCCACCTCCTAGTGTTCATGGCTATGCCTGAAACACCTGTTTTTCTAGTCAAGCAAGGCAAAGTTAAGGTAAGATTGGTATATAATATAAGTGGTATATGAAAAATAAACTATTATCTCAATAAAGGACAAACGTTATGGCAAAATTAAAAAATATATTTCTTTTTAATAAGCTATACTATATACATAGGTGGTAAAAATTTGTTCCTTATCAGATACTAAGAGATCGTTAAGTTAGCAACGTAACGGAATTTCCACGCATACGGCAATAACTTAATTGGTTGGCAATTATTCTAGAAGTGCGGAAATGTTATTTGCTTGGACATTTATTATTATATGTACAAATTGACTGGCAGACAACCCACAGACGAAACCACTGGCTTTAAAATGTTGAAATTTAGGAGCACTGAGCGACGGTTTCTTGAAATTCCTACGGAAACGGCAAATCATTGAATTTTCCATTTCACGTCTTAAAGTTCACGCAAAGTGGTAGGCTATTAGTAAATTTGTACAAGATCCATTAAGATAAATTTAAAATTAAACTCGAAATAAAATTGATAAGCATATGTTTCCAAGAAATCAATGAGGATGTATGCAATTTATTCAAAAGTATTTTACCTATACAAAACAGCTATAAGCCATAGGATATGCTTGTCAAAAATAAGGAAAAGGTTTCTAGGTATAGATATCATATTATGTGTGTACAAACCTTAGGATACGGTATCCTAAATCCTAATATAGGGGTTTTTTTTCTAATATAGGAATATCTAAAAGGTGTTTTACACATTTTTCTATGGAATTAAGTTAAGCTTGTTCTTTAATTAATATTTTTTCAAATTTGAAAAAACTAAAACTCCCTCTTATTCATACATTTTTTTAAGAATTTGGCTTAAATACTCTGTGAATCTAGTTACTGAAGATTAAAAAAAAATGTTCGGCATGAGCGATGACTAAGAACACTTAAAAACTGTGGATCCCGAATACAACATTTGACCTTTCGGTTATTATACAAAGGATTTGTAAATATCAACGATAAAACTAATTACTCTTGCTAAAGAAATACATTTTAATTGTATGAGAATATTAGGTTTTGAGTGACGTAACTCAACGCCGCGTTTTGGGTTGTTACCACAGATCCATTAAAAAGAATTTATAATGGGCAACGAATTTTTTTAAAGAATATTTTAAAACAACTGCAAATATTTCATGACTCTTCAAAATTATCAAGGAAATACAGTTAAATGTTCCACTAACTGATATAGCGTTTTAGATCGATCACTTTGCCTTGACACAGTAATGTATAGAGTATAGGCACTTCAGACTGATTGCAATTGGCACACTAATAGAATAATAATTATTCATACTAATATAATAGTAGAGCGTTTATTTAAATAGTACTATGATTATAGTTAAAAAACTGGTCAAGTGCGAGTCGGACTCGTGAACTGAGGGACTCGTACCAAAAGCTTAAAAAACTTGACTAACTGAAGTATGCGAACGTATGAACTCTCTTAGTATGAAATGACATTTAATAATGTGTTGGGATTTCCATTTTTTCCGGATTTTTTCCTTTATATGTAACAAAATTACCTAAGTAACAAAATCTTATAAAGATTTTATTTTTTATTTTGAACTGCGGCACCCTTAAAAAGTAATTATTTGTTTTAGGAAGCCAGATCGACACTCGCATGGCTACGGAACACTTCACCCGATGACAAAACCCTGGAAGAAGAGGTCCAGATAATGGAAAAAGAGGAAGAGTACGCTAAAAGTATAGAGAAAGCCACGTGGAAGAGCTTAAGTAACTTGATGACCATATAAATTCAGTTTTCGCTAAATTACACGCAAAAACAATTATAATAAGAAAATCCTGATATTTTCTTACAGTACAAGACAAGACAACATTCAAAGCATTCAGGATCGCTGTAAACGTGATGTTATCTCAAGAGACTTGCGGGTATCTGGTGGTGCTGATGTACGCCGGCTCCATATTTGAACAAGCTTCAGAATCTATCAGCTTAAAGCTAAGTCCGAACAAGCAGACCATCGTTGTTGGCGCCATACAGCTGCTGGGATCAATTGTAGCGAGTTGTATCGTTGAAAAGACTGGGAGAAAGGTATGATCAGTTTCTTCGTCTTCTTCTTTCTTTAATCTTGTATTTTCTTTTCCATCTTTATTTTCTCTGCTTCGTGTGGCGTCGCACATTGTGGCACTATGTCAAGACCTGAAATAGACCCCACAACGATTGTGGGGTCTATTTCTACTCTACTATATAAAGTAAAGTCCATAAAAATTGGAGGAAGTTTTTCTCTAAAAGCTCTCTAGCAAAAAGATAAGCACTTCTTAAAATAAATTCTTGATTATTTGGAGACGAACCCACGAATAGGAATTGATTTTGCAACCATTTTACAAAATCAAAGCCACAATTAGATTGTAGTACATATAAAATCTATTTAATTTCCTATCCACAGTGGTTGCTAGCGGTAACATCGTTCGCCACAGGGCTCTCCATGCTGGCGCTGGGCGGGTGGTTCTTCGCGACGTCTTTGGGCGCGTGGCTGCCCGGCTGGCTGCCCGTGGTCGCCATGTGTCTCTGCATCTTCGCTGACGCTGCAGGGTACCAGCCCGTGCCTTATGTCATTACGTCTGAGTTATTTTCATTTCAAGTGAGTTTTTTTTATGTGTGCTAATCTTTCTTTTTGGCAAATTTTAAAATGAGGAGGTTATTAGGAGTGTAGGTTTTTATTTTATGTATGTTTATTGATTTCTCAGCAATTATACATGAAATTTGGTGATTTATGTTTTGTATGGACAATATCATTTCAAATATATCTTTTTTTAAAATCGAAAAAAATGCATTAGTACCCTTCTAAATGTCCGAATTAAAAGCTAAGTAAAATTAATTTCATAAAAGAAATACCCTGTGGAGTGACTCTGACTTCAAAAGCTATAACTAACTATATAACTATTGATAATATCGTTACGTTCTCCTCTCCTTAATTACATTTGTTTTGAAGTAATTGAAATATTATTTTCTACTTTATATTTTTTATTTAGTTAGAAGTAAAGGGTTTTAGAAATAGTTATATAATACACTAGATTCTTCAATCATTGCTCAATCAATGCAATAAACAGCGATAGTGTCATAATACATCATCATCAGAGATGACAATCATCTAATGTCTATTTTGATTGATGATAGAAGTTATTATCTTATCTTTTCTAATTTGCATTTCTTCATCTCACGTTATTACTTGAAAAGGGGCCATCAAAGGGCCAAGGGTATACGATATATATATATATATATATATACATATATTATATGCAGGAGCACAAGCGTGTGGCTGTATATTCGACGGTTTTGGGTTTGATTCCTATGAGGGAATGAAAAATGTAATATTTTCATTTCCTTGCTCTCGTAACAAGGCAACGCGCCGCGTTGAGTCTAATACGTGTCGTATTAGAAATAAATTAGAATAATAAATATCAAGGGAACTTACTTGTACAAGTAAGGTAAATTAAAAAAGATAAAATAATATTATAATAATGTGTACCAGTAGTGGTTTCAATATCTCAATAATAAAACGAGCAGCGTCACGTTACAACTATTGTATTAAACTCTCCTAATGTTTTTTACGTGTATAGTTTTTAAGTGTAAATAATGTGTTATTCTTTCCCATATATTTCCGTATGTTCACTATGTATAATTAACTGAAAATAACATGCTCTTTGGACATATTAAAATAATAGTTAAATATAGTTCTAAACAGCGTTGCTAGTACTACTTAACAGGCTTTTATACTTTTAATTCTAAGAAGATTATTATGTATAAAGTCGAATCTTTTTTCATTAACAACTCGATATCAATTGGCAGGAATTTGCACACATAAACTTGAATGAAATCTGAGAAGATCTGATAAACAAAACTCCGTTATCAAATAAAATCTTGATTCAGCAAAACTATTGTTATCTTATCAGCAATCCTAGTTGTACGAATGACATTGCTAAATTACATTTCATCTAGTGTCAACCTATCATTTCTTTTATGTCTGTCAACTGTTTTATCAATTTTATGTAAAACTATAATATCAAATATTTTATCTAGAAGTACTAATATCAATTCTTTTCTTGTATTTCAGCATCGAGGTATGGTGACGTCGTTCGTGAGCAGCGTCGACGCTTTAAGCGACTTTTTACAAACAAAAGCTTATGACCCATTACTAAAATTACTCGGCATTCATTGGGTCTTCATACTTTTCTCCTTGGTGTGCTTCGCTGGTACGTTTTACACAGTCATGTACGTGCCAGAGACTAAAGATAGGAGTGTAGAGGAGATCTACGCCATCTTGGATGGAAGGCAGAAGGAGAAAAGGAAAGACGTTGAGAATGGAAAGGAAATGAGTAGACTGTGATTAGTCAAGATATGGACGATTTCTGGAAGATATTCTTATGTCAATACTAGATGAAAATTAAATAGTTGTTGAAGAAGTTTTTATAAAAGCTTATGTAGTGTTTCTTAATCCTTACCTTGTAATAATATATTCTAATATTAAATATTAATAATCCATATGACATTTAATCCCTAATGGACAGAAATTGAAAGGTTTTTTTTTCTAATTCATATAGACTGACTAAAAACTGGTTGTTTTAAAAGTTACATACTAAATTACCTTTCTCCAATTGTTCTAATGTTGAAAATAACTTACTACTTAAAAAGCCTCTCGTTATATAAAAAATATATCTATTAACACAACACATGACTAACAGCGGAATTAAATAAGTTTACTTTTTCTATTGTTAGTCCAAATTATAAATTAACTTAATCATTAACCATATCCGATAGCTAAGCTTTATGCAAATTCTTAAATATATTTTTGTTTTATTCTATTTTTATTTAGATATACAAAAACCCGAATACAAAAATACAATGAAACAATGTAATAGTAGAATATTTTTATGAAAATGAAAATGATTAAAAGAAAATTAATAAATATACCTCGTACAAACATTACATGCAAAATGCTAATTTAGAAAACGTAAAAAAAATAAACGTAGCGGGATTTGAACCTGCGCCTCTTGGAAACCGAACCGTCCAAGTTCAAATTTTTAAACGATTTCTAAATAACATTTTTCTTTCCTAAGCGTGACATAACAAATTAAAATGTCAAAAATTTATATATTTTTTTACATCTAGCTAAAACTACAAAAAAAAATAAGATTATTTATATAAAACCTATAGAAAAGTGTATATTATTTTCTTCTTATATAAAAATTCACGATTGTGCAATGAGTAATCTAGTTCGTACTGTGATAGTCGAAATTGTTTTATTCATATTTTAATAAATATTTAAATATTGCGACTTTTTGTTGACTTCCGAATGTGATATTGACGAAAGCTAATTTGTGGTATTATTAGCTATAAGTTCCGCCATTAAATAATTTATTTTCCTTATCTTGTGTTTTTTTACAAATTCTCCTCTCAGTAACTAGATATAAGTAATTACGATGAATATTATTATACATATATTTCCAGGCTTATTCACTTCCTTAAGCGCTTAACATTTTTTGGTGAAACTTTATTTAGACTTCAAAAGATTTTTTTAGTACATTTGTAATAAAAAAATCTTTTGAAAGTTCAATAAAACTTGCTGTGGCCCTAATTTTTACGAATATTGTACAGCAACTAAGGAGTTCTCATATTAGATTTAAGTATGTATATTTATTGCTAATCCTTTATGTAGAGAAAATTTGCTATTCGAAATACCAAAAATATTAGATAAGTCAGTGATTTAAACATAAAACACATAATAAATTAAAAGAAATAACACACAAATAACTGATGTTTGTATTAAGCTTGAAGCTGTTAATTATTGAATCGGAGTACGAGAGAAAAAAAACTTTGCTGCAATACAATATCTCAACACTAAGTTCTCAGGTTCTTTCTGCTTACCCAGAAAAAAAAACAATTTAATTCCTGAAAATATCGGAATACCGGAATTTATTTCGAATTAGTAGTATTAGTAATCTATTAAAAATTCCTTTTGCTTAAAGCGTCCTATCCCTACTGGGGTTCGCAAAAACGGACGCCTATGCTTATCAAATTTAGTATAAAACTTAAAGGCTTATACAGTTTGGAGGCGACAAATTTAAATATTTCACAATAATGTAATAGTTTATCGTATTCGTACATAAAAATTTTATTTCATAGAAATATTATAGAACAAGAAAATAATGCAAGCGTTGCTGGTTTTAGCCACATTTGCTTATTATGCTTATTTTTGCTCACATATTGTATTTGCATACGTCGACACAAATGATGAATCAGTGGGTAAGTAAGATATTTTTTAGTTCTAAATCTAATAATATTAATTTAAATATACGTAAATCCTGTATGGATATAATATGTCGGGAATATGCGTATTAATAACAGACTTGCACTTAAACCTTTTGTTATAAAAATCAAAATTCATATAATAACATAACAATTTGTTTTCAAGTGAAATTCAAAGTGGACTTCAACTACGACGAGCCTAAGCCAGAACTTTTCGACACCCGTCGTCGCCATCACAGCGAGAAGAAAGCCCTAAGAATACGCAACGATGTTAAGCCCGACGTCCACAAGCAGGCGTTGCGGATCCGCGGAGGGAATGCTACTACAGACACACTCAATTACCCATATATCGCTGCCATCATAATCAACGGAAGGCTGTGGTGTGCTGGTACCATTGTCGATGTGAACTGGGTGCTGACGGCTGCGCACTGCCTTAATTAGTAAGCTATTGTAATATACTTTCTTTGCCCATTTTACGATAGTAGAATTTACAATCCATTGAACAAGCGATATTTCAGAAAGAACCCACAAATTACATGAATTTCTTCAGGTTCTTTACACAACAGGTTAGACAGAGGGAACCTAGTGTTAATAAATTAAATTGAATGAACTAAGAATGAAAGTGCAACCAGTATCAAGTAGATCAAAAATAAAGTTTTATACTCCGTAATTTACTAAAAACTATATTCTCGAAATTTTAAAAGACGATTCCCGTCATTTATAGTAAGTAGTTCTTATATTACTTAAATAAGAACATTTGATTACTTAGCCATGCAATTTTTTTTCTATCATGTAACAGCGTTCTTCACGTCGCTCCAATGAAGACATTGAGTCAGTATGTAAAAGTAAGAGTGGGCAGCGCCCATCCGCATGAAGGGGGCACCCTGGTGGATGTAGCTGGTGCAGTGAGACATCCAAAGTTCGAAGAAGAACCTGTACCTCACGCGGACATAGCGTTGTTAAAGCTTGTTGCAAATTTGGGTAATTTGAAATTAATGTTTAATTATAGGCGTCTAACTATATTTATATAAATACTTTTCAAATAGTGGTTAAATATGTTATATTTATAATCATTAATGTGATTATAAATTCTGTTACTAAAGAATTTAGTTATTTTCATACATGCTCATTTTATTTCTTTAATTATTTTGTTTTAAAAAGTTGGTAGCTACAACTAGGTAAATGTAATTTGAAACCACACCGACACCGGCCAATTTACAAGTCTGCGTCTTGAGTGCCGAAACTAAGCCCCGTGCTTTTTCTTCTTATCAGCGACGAAAATGAAAATATTTCACAACTTTACGTAAGTTGTAGGTTCAAATTAAGTAAACCTATTTTGTTAACCTACGCGCCATATAATTTACCATCATTTCATTACTTTTACTTAAACGTATAATTTACTGACATAAGTAAATAATAATTTTCTTAATTTTTATGATGATTTCAGACTTTCAACCACATGTGAACTTGATCAAGATATATAATGGTGTCAAGGAACCTTATGCACAAAGTTTTGTGTCCGTAACTGGTTGGGGAGCTACTCGGGTATTCATTTTACCTATATATTTTCATAAATATTTATGATTTATTAAAGCAGTTTGTCTTTTTATACAAAAAAATGGTGTATGAAAAAGATTTAATAATAGGCATGTAATTATGCAATAACAATATTCATAACCTAACCTAGTGTTACGACACTCCGTTCCCATTAAGACGTTTAGAAAAGGAGATGTTTGTGGGAATTGAACCCACAACTGTCGCGCTTATAGTCGCACGCTTGTGCCCTGTGTGAGTTTTCAACTATATTTTTTAATAAATATTTTTGTAGGGTTCAGACACCGCTTTCCGGGATCATACTCCAGACCTGATGTCGGCGCGACTTAAAGTGCGCACGCGCAACTACTGTACCGACGCGTATCAGTTAGTTAATGGATTTCTATTCACACCTGATTTCTTCTGTGCTTCCTTGAGAAATGGGACTAGGGATGCTTGTTTGGTAGGATATTATTTATAGATTTATTTTACGTTGTTTGATAATTATAAAAAATAAAAAAATATATAAATTAGCTAATCTAATAATTGGCTTATATAAAATATGCAGATGCCAATTAAGAATTTTATTTAAAAAGTGAGTATACTGTATAAACAATAGTAGTTGTGCTGACAGACACTATCACGACAATTTCACCCATTTTATATCGATTTTACTTCAAAAATATATTATAAAAAATAAAATTCTATTATAGTTCGACGCGGGAGCACCAGCTGTCCAACATAACCGTCTGATGGGTGTTATGAGCTTTGGTCCTGAGCGTTGCGGACATGAATTTCAACCTGCGGTCTTTAT
Source organism: Heliconius pardalinus sergestus (assembly GCA_001486225.1). Classification (NCBI taxonomy): domain Eukaryota; kingdom Metazoa; phylum Arthropoda; class Insecta; order Lepidoptera; family Nymphalidae; genus Heliconius; species Heliconius pardalinus. The sequence goes on from FASU01048564.1 coordinate 10,405, forward strand.
TAAGGCTTTTTATTTTAGGTTTGTAAATTATTATATGACGTATGACACATAATACAGAAATAAAAATAAATCTCTCTTTAAAACTGAAAGAACACACTCATGACATGGTAAGGATTTAATAATGCTTTACGGTTTATGGGTTCGAAACCCACTTGGGGAAATGTTGATTTTTTTTTCAGCTTCACGTTTTAGCAGGGCAGGCAGGAGGAACCTAATGTCAAGACACGTTCCCCACTTTCCTCCGTTAAGTGACCCCGAATCGTCAAAATAAATGTGAGCTTGGTTTTCAAACGAAACGTTGAAAGCAGCATGTTTTGGTCATGAGTATTTTTCTACCTTTCCGCAGCTTTCCGCTATCTACCTAAATAAAGTAATTATCATATAAGTATTAATATCAAAGTAAAGTAATTGTTTATAGGGACTTTGTAAAACACACCATATCATCGTACAAGACTACGGGAGAGCTCATAGAAGCAATGCAAGATATAGACCACGAGTTACGACCGGCGGTCCACATTCTAGATGAAGAGGAGGAAGGCGTCACACATGCAGATGAAATCACCAAACCAGACGATCGACATGATTAAAAAGTATTTTTACTATGTATTTTTATTTCATTTATGTTTAAAATAAAAAAATACTTAAATTGCAATCTAAAATACAGATAGAAAATTGCTAGAATAACACACCACTACTGAAGATGTTTTTTTAGAATATCGGACCAATTTTTATACATATAGATAAACAGAATATTATAATAAAATAACATAATGTATGTATTTATTTATTTAATACATAACTACATAGAAACGACGCGGGCGCGGCCGCGCGGACTCTCCGAGTTTTTGGTACACTTAAATCATACGACACAAAATAAAACATTACTTATCGAGTTATCACTTTCTACTGCGGACATCGCGGTTCTTTTTAAATTAAAAGTAATAGTACAAAGAGAAATATTCGGCATTCCAAAGATCAACATTTTATTCATTTTAGATATACTCTTAGATATTATTATGTTTTTGTTTTATATACCTAATTTTAAAAATCGGCTCAGTAGCTGTAATTCAAAAGAAAAGACATAATTTTTTGAAAATTTCAACATATTTTCACATAGATAAGACATCTAAAATCAATATATTTCAGGCAATGTCCGCTGAAGTTTACAAAAAAACTAATTTGTGTCATTAAATATACTTCGTACAAGCAATCCATATTTTTAATTACAGAGTACACATGAATGTATCATAATTTACACAAAACAGTTTTCCAAAATTAATACCAACTCGTATTTATATTTATACGCCATTTAACCACAGACTAAAAATACTAATCATGTGTATTCATATATGTATATCCTAGAAAAATTCTTCAGAGATGAGATTATAAATTTAAAAAAAAATAAATCGACCATCCAAAAAAAATGAAAAAAAAATTATAACTAAAAATAACGAGTGAACAAACATTGTATTGTTAACTTACAATTCAAATTCTATAATACACTGTTCTCCTCATATATATAAATATATGTGAATGTTAGGCTTTATAATCCAAACTTATTAAAATAAAAACAAAACTAAACTGTAATATTATTTTATTTTAGCGGCAATTTCACAATCACCGTCAGATTTGCGACACGATATGCGTGTTGAGTTGCGGATCTTAACGCCGATAATAATAAGTTTGAAGAAAAATTATATGAAAATAGAACCAAAAATGAGTAGCAGTTTTACACATAAGTAAGGATTATAATATAACTGGCCAAACACTTCACACGTTTAACACCGATAGGACCTTTTTAGGAGATTCTTCTTAATTGAAATTAAATGTTATAAGAAAAAATATGTTTTATTTGACATAAATTAAGATGACTGAATTAAATAGTTATTTCCTAAAACGGTCCCAATAATTAATTAAGCATATAAATTTAACAAAAAGTAAGTGTATGAAACCTCAAGGTTTACAAAATCTATTAGGATATTCTCAATCGACAAATTAAGATCAATTATTGATCAATGTATATCCAAAATGGCGTCACAACACATGTTAATTGAATATTAGATAGACGTATCAGCTAGTGCATGTTGCAAAGTTAATCAATTATTATTATCATTAAATAGCAGAATCTATTGAAAATCGATAACACAGCTCTAGTGTCTTTTATTAGATAAAATTTTATGCATAAAAATATATATAAATAAAAATCGGAATTAGAGAGTGCAAAAGAGATAATAATAGAAAAAAAATCGACATAATCTTGCAACATACAGTGCTCGAGAATATAATGTATGTATGTATATATTAAAGAGCAGTACATAAAAAAAATGATTTTTATTCAGTTACTATAGTAACATACTATTTAATTAGGTTTAGAGTCTTCTTCAGTGTCACTTCAGGGTATAAATAACCAGTCTTTATTGGTTTAAGCGTAATATTACCTGACTGGGATCGGTCTGTGCTTAGGAACTTTAAAAGGGGATGTATTCTATATAAATGTTATGGACATGATAGATATTAGAATGTAAATATACCTAGTACTGTAAGTTTAATTACAAACTGTTAAAAATTCATACGAAAAAACCAATAAATTACACATAATTATATTGGTTGAAAAACAACATAAGCGAAAGAGGTATAACTAACAATAACATTTTAAATACGTCGAAAAAAACAATTTAAGAAAATAAAACAAAATATTAGCGAAATAATTCTATTCAACTTTTGCTACGTTGCAAGGGACACAGATTTAAAATATTTCAACATAATAGTCATTGGACAGTGACAGCTGTCAGTTTGACAAGTTTGGCGTGTGGAATACATCCCGTTAGCACAGTACGTTCAATCGCTGATGGCGCGCTTAGCTTGCGGCTCCTCGAGTTCAGTCTCGGGTGGCTGTTCGATACCCGGTAGAAGTATTTGCGTGTCCGACGCTTCTGATGGCTGTAAAAAATAATAACAAATTATTTCTCGTGTAAAGCAAGTGAAGAAAATTACTTAAATTATAAACTATTGTAGTATAGAATGTTATATATAGTGTTTTAAGTAGTTGAAAATAACTATAACTAAATAGTTTATTTTATATAAAGAAAGGCTAATAAATTAAAATTCTTATAAATCACATGCTAATATGTTATGTTAAAGGCTTGATTCATAACATTTATATCTCTGTAATATTTTTTTGTTATATTAATTATGTCACATGCAAAATTGTATCTAAATATTTTAAATTATAAAGCAAAATATATCAAAATAATTATTATTTACATTCTACAAGAAAATTATATTACAGTATCACAACTATCTTTTCTATAACTACCAACACCATGTTATTATTATGATAAAATAAAAAATATACATATGGATTAAATTATTTAAATTTGGAACCAACCATAGAATATTATTATTTTTTAAAATTAAAATGGCAATGGTAGTTTTATCAAATGCTAACATAAACACAACGCTAAACAATTTAAAAAATAAAAGAGCATTATCAAAAATCTTTAAATATCTCGCAAAATAAACTACACGCTAAATCATAAATAATAATAAATAATAATTTAAAAAATCTATGTAAATGTATAAAAATTTTGTATTTCCATATATCGTGTTTACCTTAGCATCGATACTTCCAGATCGTGCAACGATTGGCTGTAAATTGAATTAAATGTATTCATTGGATGTAAAGTGATATGGAATGTACACCTTTTTCCAATAATTTTCTAAATATATTATAAATTAATTTTTA
>FASU01048597.1:2379-15457 GCA_001486225.1 Heliconius pardalinus sergestus
GGCTTGAATCTAAGAAAATCAGTGACGAGGAACACCACTACAAGAAGCGCTAGATACGAATAAGTCCCCACTGGATAAACTTCACGATTTAATTGGTGTTCTGTAATATTGCGCCATTCTCCCAAAAGGAATTCTGTCACGAAAGGTTCCGAGGGTCTGATCTCCCGTAGTGTTCCAAAAAGGCACAGGACCAGTGTAATTTTAATCCAATCTTGCATTATGAAACACTTCTATGTCACGAGAAAGAAGATTTATGTAAGAATAGCACGTGCGACGTGCTTTTTATAAAAGTCGCCACGGGCGAATGTTTTTGCAAAATGTTCATAATCAGATGAAATTGTTTCTCGTGCATGGTGCACACGCGTAAATGTATTTCCTCTGCAATAAATTAGTTCTTATTTCGAATATCATTAATTTGAACACATCTATCTTCCAATGTTTTTACTTACGTAAGCTTATTGGTATTATAAATTTTCATTCGTTCAATGGTGACGGATGTTTCGTTAAAATCTATATACGGTTAATAAAATGTTCAGTGTATATTTTAATATACATTATATTCAGTTTTTTGTAACGTTTCTTGCATTGGGTTAACCTATAATTTATAAAATAAACTTCTAAACAATCTATGAATCTACATTTCTAAAATTTATTAAAATCAGTCTATATCTATAAGTATAGAGAAAAAGACAGTCGATCTTCGAAGTAAAAAAACGCGCGCTTTTTTAAAACATTATTACTAGCCAGGCTAGTCCGGGTAATTTCTTTTCGTACTAAATAAAATAAAAATGTACATTTATATTTTAATCATTAAAAGTATTATTTTAAGTATATAGTTATATATATGAAAATATATTGATTAAACAAACATAAAAAGTATATGTTGTTTGTTTTTAACATTTTTAAAGTGTTATTCCAAAGTTAGGTAAGAAAAATGTTTAATAATAAATATTATGTAAAACATTTAATAAAAATTGGAAGATTTTTAAGAGGCGCGGGTTCATATCCTCCGACGATAACATTTTTATATGATAATATTAAAAAACTTAAATAAGAATTAAATGTTATATGGATTGTAAATAATTGCCTTTAATTGAAAAAATAACTGAAGTTTGGATTAATAAAGACATTTAAAAGTATATAATTGAGAAAAATATAATGATTAGCTCATCGGTATTGTTTTGTGAAAAAAAAAATTCAACACGAGGATGATAGCGAAATGATGTCAGAGCAGCATCAGCACTTATTGTGTAAGCGTGTCGCAAGTTACAACATTACACAGTCACAGTATAAACTGTGTTATAAAAATATTTGTTCGTAATATTAAACCTAAAAACTATAACATTCACAGTATAGTTAGGTTGTCATTATTTATTTACAAGTTAGTTTATATCACATTTTCTTTTAAAAATATATTCTTTTAGTTTTAAGAAGTAAGTTATTACAGTAACAAAGTATGTACGTAGGAATAGGAGGGTCTTAGAATAGTCTGGTGCCCTCCCTAGAAAGTTTAATAACAGAAAAATTGCCTCGAAATATTAGGGTCCAGGCCAAAAAAAAATAAAGCTAAATATGCCCGTGAAAGTATGTATTCAATGTTGTTTTGTAACCAAAACTAAGATCGTATAGAATACATATTTTTGATTATTATAAAAAAAAGCTAGAAGCTGCGTTTTTTCCTGCATATCCGAGCATGTAAAACAGGTTTTAGTTTTCAGTCATTCCATTCCTCATCGTATTCAATACATCTTTAAATTTTGCTGTTTAACTCTGATCGCTAGAAGTGTGGAATTACCATTAGACGAAAGGATTATTTTGTCTATACCTCACGTTGCTTCCAGTATACAATAAAAATATTTTTTAAATATATCTTTTATATGTGAATATTAAAAACATTTTTTTAATGTATTATAAATCATAAATATGAAATAAATTCATTTAGTTATTTTTGATGTATTTAATTTAATTTATTACTCTGTGGCTTGTGATATTTGAATATAGATTAAACAAAACCACAAGAATAATGTCAAACTCGAGTTGAGCCTTTGAATTCGATAAGACCAGAACTCGAGAACTCGATTTCGAAAATCGAAACATTGATATTAGGTATTCGATATGTCATTATCATTAGCCCATTGAGATTTGAGTTGAGTATCAAAGATAATGTTGTTGTGTTTTGTTGTTTTATTTGCAATTTCATAAATAAATGACTTACTTGCAATGTTATTGTAGTAAACTAATAATGATTACAGAAAAAGCTGAACATTGTCTTTTTTAGGCTATTTAATAAACAATGTTAAAGTGTTCTTACTGTTCTAAACCTTTTAAATATGAAAGCGAAAAGAAAAGACATGAACAAAGTCATACTCCACAATTTGAGTGCAAAGTATGCGCGAAAAAGTTTAGTTTTCTGTAAGTTACTTGTATTTACAATATTTAAAATAAAATAATTATCGGAATGTTTACTTAATATTAAAATAATACAAGTAGTTATGACCTGCTGAATATGAATAAATTTTTTTCAATGTTATTAAATTTAAAATGTTGTATTAATTGATTTTAGTTTATTTTCAGATCGGCCTTAAGGAGGCATCAAAAGCAACATGAAAGGACTGGTAGTGTTCAATGTAGTGATTGTGGGCGCAATTTTCGTGATAACACTCTTCTTAAGCGGCACATAACTTACTCTCACAAAGGTATTAAGATATACTAAAAACTATTTTTTTTTCTAATATCAAATAATTTTACATCACAATCATAATATCATTACAATGTTTTTTGTTATTGATGTTGTGACTTGTGAATAAATGGGAATTTTGTACTGCTTAAAGGAAGTTCTTAGCTTTACTCACTACATTCTAAAATTCTTTTGTTATAGGTACTTACATATGCTCAAAATGTGATGCAAAATTTAATAGTGATCTAGCTTTAATATCTCACTTAAAGACCCATAAACCAAATAAAGAAAGAAGGTACAAATGCAGTTACACTGGCTGTAAAAAATCATTTAACTTTCCGCATCACTTGAAGCATCATGAACTAACTCATACAAATACAAAACAACATTATTGCAAAATATGTGGAAAAGGTGATTATTATTTTTTTTAGTTTATTATATTATTATAATTTATTTTGTATAATTTGTAAGTATTATTTTGGTTTGTTATTAAGTACTTGTATGTCCAATGGCTCAAATTTGCAAACAGTGGTGGAAGTAACCAGATATCATTATATAGATGGTGTTTCAAATAATGCATGAAAGTGAAAAAAAATGATATTATGAACTCATTACCCTGGCTAAAGGTTTTTGTAGATGTTGACTTTCCAAAGTAATATTAACTGCTTGATAAATTAACCCTAGCCATATTACTAGGCCCATATTGCTTAACATAAAAAAAAACATAATCATTATAATATTGAGGCCTTGTTATATGCAGGGTACAACTTGAAGCTAAAAAAGAAGTTATAATATTTGGATAAAGTTTTCCCCATATTTTCTTCTTTATAAACCTACTCCCACTCTACTCTCTTAATAAAAATAAATCTAAATTAGTATTCTTAAAATTGTAGTAATTTTGTTTATTTACTTTGTACATGAGTCATACAGTATGACAAATTTTATTGTTCTACAATACACTTAACCATTAACGGTGTTATCAGAGTACAATGTCTAACTGTGGTTTTAGCGTCCAATTTGTGTAATAATAAATTATATGAATCAATAATTATTACTAATTTCATATAATGTAAATATTTATTTTGTTTAGTAATGTTATTATGTTGTATTTTTTATAGGAAACCATAATATTCATAAATATACTTGTATGTTTTATTTTTTTATTTTTATGAGCAAACAACATAATTATATAAGTATTGGCTTTGACTAAAGCATACAATAACATATAAATTAGTTCTTTTCAAATAAATTACTTTCAGAGGAAAAAGTATAACATATATTATTAATTTTATTATAAGTATAGATTAAGTGGAATAAAATACAGTGAAATATAAATTATTATCTAATAATAGCAGGGGCATAAGTGACTATGAAAGCGACAGCGACTGGTCTTGGGTTCGATTCTGATATCGAGACAGATCGCGGCGTTTACAATAATGTAAAGTTTCATCTTAATCGGCTTGCATTAGTTTTTACGTGAAATTGAAACAAACATCCATCCTCACAAACTTTCGCATTTATAATATTGCATAGGCAGAGGGGATCTGGGAAGCTAGTGTTTCTCATTAAGGCACTTCCGTTCCTAGCTTTTCGCTGAATTATTAAGGCATTATGTTTTGAGTGGCAGAACTCAATGCTGCCAACGTTACCAGAGAGAGAAAATGAAAATATTCAATATTTCGTTCGTTGTGTTCGTTCACTATAAGCGTCGCGTCAGTAAGAGCGCTTGTGCATCTAATCTCTAATTTAAAATAATAATAACTATTATTCTCCGATTTAACTTTCAGGTTTCATCCAGGCTCATCATTTAAAGTCTCACTCTAAGAGTCATGAGTCGGGACACCTGTTACCCTGTACAGTAACAGATTGTAATAAGAAGTTTGCGACAGAATATGCCAGGAAACGTCATATGGTCACTCACTCTCAAAGTAATTGTATATTGTTTTAATAATAATAATATTAAACATTTTTTATATTTTAAAATTTTAAAATGTTAAATATAATACATAAATTTCACCATATATTCCATCATTATGGTGATTACTAAAAGAAAAGAGCAGCTTGGTCCTTTCTCCCGCATATAGGAGTAGATAAAACAAACCTTAAGTTAGAACACTCCATTCCATTATTTCCGCTATGTCTTCTTATAGGAGGATAAGGAATTGATAATAATTTATTCCCCTGAGTGGAAATCGAGCCCATAATCGTCGCGTTTATGTCGTGTTAGTCGGTCGCTGTTTTTTCTTTAAATGTATAGAAATATTGGTTTATGTAGCTATAATGATCTATAATATCATCATTTGTGATAAATGTAATATGTGTTTTTATACTTGTAATTTATAGAAAACAAATCTGAAGGAGAAATTTCTACAAATCTTGTTTGCAATATTCCCGAAAATTCTTCTAAAGGTACGTTATATATCATAAGCCATATATTTATATATAACCATAAGCCATAAGCCATATATCTATAACCTTTGCTTGTAAATACATTTATACAATACACTTCTCGGGTGCATCGTATTGGACTTAAACATAATATAGTACTTGATTTTATTTCTACAAGTGGTTCAATTAATAAATATTGTCTTGCAAGAAACTAATAATAATTCATTCTTTTTGGGTATAAATAGCTGGGCGTTGCCTTTCTCTCAATTTCTCTGATTGATAGATAATATGAATAAAATTAAATGATTGGGAACCTACGCCTATATACTTTACGACAACTTTTTTTCGATGATAATCTAAATCTTCTCGATTTTATATTTCAAGTTAAATTGATAACAATAGAATGTTATCATTACATTATATTCTGATAACAGTAGTTAAGGTATATCATTTACCCAGATAAATTGTATCTTGTATATCTGAGGTATTTTATGAGGTATATTAAGAGATTATTTTGCGAAAGTTTCATCAATGCAGAATTATTTTTCAACACAATCGTATTTTTTTAACATTTGTTAACCTATGAAATTAATGGGTCCTTCCAAATTTATTAACATTTGTGAATTTCCAAAAAATCATGTTTACAATGATATATCAAAATTACTATTTTATATTTATAAAATAAAGTGTACTATTTTTACAATATTGCAGAGATATCATGCGATAAAGATCATATACAAAATATTACACCTCACGAAGAAAAATGTACGGAAAAATCATTTGAAGTAGTAACTAAAGAAATAAAAGATGACAATGAATCAAACAACAATAATATAGATGTTTTCAACAATTGCAAATCAGTTCTGGGAAAATGCATAGCTGATGGAGAAACAAACTGTTTGTGTGCACAAATAAATTATGTCAGCCATTTCTATGATTCCATGCTACCAAATGATGATTTTGAACCAACTAAATTAAATAAAGTGAAAATTTATGATGACATGCTAAGCCAATCAGTTATGGAAAACGATAATTTTGAAACAAACAAATCGAATAAAGTGAAAATTTGTGATATTATGCTAAACCAACCAGTAATGGCTAATAACAGTGCATGTGAAGGCTGTGAATGTTCCAAAAGTGAAAGAGATAATGTTACAATACAACTTACAAAAGACGGTGCCATAAAAATTAAAGATACATTCGATTTTGATTTAGATTTTGTAGGGAAAAAAGATAATAGTGATTTGAGTGCTTACGGTTGTAAAGCAGCATTGGGCAGATGTATAGTGAGTGATAGTGGTGATATAAGCGAGGAATGCCTTTGCGCTAAGATGGCGATGGACGATCAAATTGCACAAGAAGTCGATGAAATAACACCACAACCGAATGTGTCTTCGTAGTTAGGTGCGTATTATCTGTGATTTTTTATGAAAAGTATTTTTTATAGACTATAATAAATTTATTTATAGTATATTCAAAGCTGTTGTTTCATTTTCATTTCATTTAATGAGTAAACAAAAATTACCCAAATTTCTTAGTCAAATTTTAATAAATTTTACATGAACGATTTAGACGTGGAAAATACAAAAAAAAGAAGTGTTATTATTAACGTTATATTTATTTACAACATACTTCTTTACAGTTTCAACCATATTATACAAAATATATCTTAGTTAACAAGAACTACAATAAAAATTATTTTACAATCAGACATTCACTTCCGTATAATATCACTAAGTAATATTGAATGCCACACCTTCAACTATCACAATAGGGCATTGATAATGTCTTTCTTATTACAGTTTACTTTATTATTCTATGTTACAATTATACAATTTTAAAATTTCAAAATATGTTGCCATAGACAATATACATATAATAAGTCTTTATTTAACCTACAATATTGAAACATTTCATGTAATCTTTAATATTCATACTTTTACTTATTTTATGTACATTTTCTATGAGACCCAAGCATGTCAAATTTATGAAACGGATTAAAATTATAAAATATACATTTATCTATGGTAACAATTTAAAAAAAGAATCTTCGGTCATGAAGAATGTATGTAGATTTAGAAGGATTAATACATTTTTGGCCGCGTATGTATCGTATATGTCGTAGAAGCAATAAATAAAATCCTCATGATGATTTACCTTTTCTAATTTGACTAGTCTAATATAAAACAAGTTATCAATAGTTATTTATATCTTTAGCATTAACAAACTTAGAACCATTTGGAATCTTAGCAAGAAATATACGTGAAAACTATGGACTCTTAAATCACAGGAAATGGGTGCTTCGTTAAAAGTTTTCAACAAGTTAATTCAACATTTACATAAATATTACAAAATTTAACTAAAAATAAATGTTGTATTTCATTTGTAAGTTTAGTCTGTAATTTTACTATGAAATGATAAAATCCATTAAACTTGAAACATTAGAATATTTGTTTGAAATTCGAATCACCCAATGTACAGTTATTATTATACCAATAAACTACGCTTCATTAGTGTCTAAATTACTCTCGTCTAATCTTCTGTCGCTTTTTTTGGGTGAATCGCTTATAAAGTTAAGTTCTTGATTATCACCGCTATATTCTGATTTTATTTCTTTACTTACTTCTTCTATTGGCACTACACTCAGAAAAGTATTATGGTTATCTTCGGATTTAGGTTTTCCAGATAAAGTATCATTTTCTATTTCGTTTTTGGGAATTTCAGCCGGTTTCCTAGTTGTGTCTAAGTCGTCTGTGTCTAATAAAAATGTGGAAATAGGCACGACTTTGTTATTAGACTCCGTATTTTGTGGTTCTTCGCTTACTGGTGCTGGTGAAGGTGTTGTAGGATTACTTACTTCGGTAGTAGCTATTGAATTTACTTGAGGATTGCTGTTAGTAAACAACTGATTGAACATGTCGCTGTTTGCTGGTGTAGTGACTTCTTGGGATTGTATTACAGCGGGTTCATCTGGTTTTTCGGTATCAGCATTATTAACTATTTTATCGTGGTTGTGTTCTTCGTTATCGTTTTGTGTTTCGTTTAAGTTTGTGGGCTCATTAATATCGTGGCCTTCTTGTAATTTCTTCACGAGGCTTTTATTATTTTCCACTTCTGGTAAGAAAGGATTCATCTCTGTTTCGTGATCCTCGAAATCTTGTACGTTCGCAGGTTTAGAAGTGATAAAAGACTCATTGTCGTTAGGACTAGATATTTCATATATCGTTACGTTTAGATTATTAATTTGTGTTGAATTTTGAGAGTTTGTATCGATTTCAGATGGAATTTTTTGACCATTTTCTCCTACGCTAGACACGGTTGTTGGAGCGATTGTTGTCGAAGTAATAACGTTATCATTTACTTTTATCTCTTCTTCTATTCTAGGTACGTTAGTAACTGGAATTACATTTTCTGGTTCAATCTCTTCCCAGACAGGGGCTGGATGTGCTGAGCTTTCAGTATTAACATTCATTTCATTTACATTTTTCTCTGCAATCTTGTATATATATTGACCTACAGTTGTTGTTTCGAACTTATTTATATTAGAATTTAATGCTAGAACATCATGCACGCTGTTGCTTGCGTTTTCGTCAGAATTTTCCACTTGACTGTTCACTCGTTTCACTCTAGCTTCATCATTATCATAGTCGTGAGACATACTAAACATTTCATCACTTTGATCCATCTTTTTCGTGTTAGATTCCATGTTATTTAAATAGTCCGGCACAAAATCATCTTTATTAATTCCACTACCCATTATTTCGTCTATTTTAGAAGATGGCGTTTCTGTGGTCTCCACTTGATCTTTTTTCATAGCATCATCTAAGTTTATTTCTGTCACTGATTCAGAGAGCCAGTCAGAGTCTGTTGTAGTTTCAGTCATATCTTTTAAATTATTGGATTCTGTTGCATCATGAATGTCGTTTTCTTCGTTTGTTATTGCTTTAGAGGACCGATTATAAAGCATATTGATAGTGTCAAAGGTTACATCTGAATTTTCATTTGGCATGTCATCTTTGACGTCGGAGATAGATTTAGATGTTGTGGGGTCTAGCGCTATGACAAGTTTCTGTTCGTTATCGTCATTTTGTACTTGTTCACTTAATGAGTGCATGTTTGTCTGTCCTTCTGTGGTTGTTAGAAGTTCCGTTTTTTCGTTGATTGCTACAGGATTTTGCGCATCTGAGTTCACAATAACTTTGTTCTCATTATTGGCCTGCGTGCTAGTAATATATTCATTGTTGCTTATCACTAATTGATTTACATTAGATTTATCTTCATTTTGTCTATTTACTTTGGTCATTAAAATATTAACTGTAGTAGCTTCGGCAGCGTCATTGTTTTCTTCAGGCTGCATGTTGTTTTGTTCAGATGGTACAAATATAGGTATTTGTGGTAATTCTTCCATCATAGTGGTACTTTCAGGTTGCGGCACTTCATTATTTTTCTGAACCATATCAAATGTTAGGTCTCTATTGTCATTTGTTCTATCTGTGGTATCTGGAGCAAGAAAATCATTAAACGATTTTGACGATCTCTGCTCTGATTTATCAATTAACTCACTTTGCGATTGAGCATTTGTATTTTCACTACTAATTGTGGTTGTATCCATATTTGATGGAATAACGTTTAAATTGCTTTCATTATTATCTACTTCGAGCCAATCGTCATCTGTAATATTTTCTTTCCCTTTATTTTCATTTGCTTGCAATATTGATACAATTTCAGGTTTCAATTCGTCTGATGGTTCTTTTACTGCATTTGGTTCTGAAATTGGCATGCTCATTGTTGTTGTAGCTAATGAGCCTTCTATATCACTTTTTTGTGTTTCACTCTCGGTTTGTGAAGCTTGCGAAGATTCTGAAGTAGTGTGAATGCCTATCAAACTATTCAAGTCAAATGTTGGATGATCGATAATAGGTTTGGGAGTTGTAGTCATTTGAACCATTTCGTCTTGCTTTCCCTCTTCCCCTTGAGACATTAATTCAGTATTGGACATAGTTGTCTGTTGCATGTTTGGATAAATTGTGGTTAGTTGTGGGGCTATAAAAAAATTCCCAGATTCGTCTTTAGTTTCAGGTTCGCTCTCTATTTCAGGATTTTGCATTGCGTCCATTTCCGGTTTTGGTTCAGCTGTCGTTTCCGGTTCGGAACTTAGTACAGCTGTTGGTTCCGGTTCGGGTTTAGCTTCTGCTACTAGTTCGGGCTCAGAATTTGGCTCTGCTGTTGGTTGGGGTTCTGGTTTTGGTTCAGGGATTGCAGTTGACTCTTCTGAAGCTTCGGGTTCAAATGTAGGTTCAGGTTCTGGTTTTGGTTCAGGAAGTACAAATTCAAGTTCCGATTGTGGTTCGGCTGGCGTACGTTCAGGTTGTGGTTCTGCAGCGGGTGTAGGTTCTGGTTGTGGTTCAACAGTTGGTTCAGGTTCAGGTTTTGGTTCATTTACAGATCCAAGTTCTGGCTCAGGCTGAGGTTCTATTGTTGGTTCTGGTTGTAATTCTGTAGAATCAGGTTCCAGTTTTGGTTCAACTGTTGGGTATAGTTTTGCTTCCTCTTCCGAAGACTGTGGCATTTCAGTAGGTTCACTAGACACAGGTTCTGGCTCTGGTTCAGGTGCAGGTTCTGGCTGGGGTTCAGGTTGAGGTTCAGGTTGAGGTTCAGGTTGGGGTTCAGGTTGGAGTTCAGGTTGGTGTTCAGGTTCAGGTTCAGGTTCAGGTTCAGGTTCAGGTTCAGGTTCAGGTTCAGGTTCAGGTTCAGGTTCAGGTTCAGGTTCAGGTTCAGGTTCAGGTTCAGGTTTAGGTTCTGGTTCAGGCTTAGGCTCAGGTTTCGAGTCATCTGCATGTGAATGACCAAAGATATGGGAGAAGTTCATATCAGGGTCAATTTCAGTCGTAGTTTCCGGAGTGTTATAAGTTTTTTCTTTCCAATCAAATTCATTTTCTCTTGAATTTTCGTTATCAGCTTGATTTGTTTCGGGAATGTTGCCATTAGCTAGCAATAATACACATTTCTTAGGATTATTTGGATCTAAAACTTGTCCGTGAGGACAAATGCATGCGAAATCGAGAGTGGAATCATCGAATTCACATTTATATTCACAATCGTTGTTATTTACTTTACATAAATCAAGGACAGATCTCGTTTTAGTATTTTCTTCGGCTACATGATATACGCTGATCATTCTGTTGTTAGTGTCAAGATAACTGTCGAGGTTAGTTTGAAGTGATTTAGATGTGAAGAGTTCTTCGTTAGTTTCGGTTTCGTGTTTAGGTATCCAATGAATTCTGTAGGTGACAATGATAGATCCGTTTCTGAAAAAGATAAAATTATTTTGTTAGTAAATATTATAAGTGAAGAACAATTGAGCAACGATATTTTTGTAAAATTTTCATATTTTGGACCATTTTGTTAATCACTTATATTGCTTTTTGCTTATAATTGTATTTAAAGGTTTGTATAAAAAAAAACAAAAGTTATAAAAAATTTAAAGAATTACGTATTTGCTAGAAACAGTTACCTTTTGAAAAGTACAAAAGACTACTACAAAAAATGATATTATAAAAATATTTACCTTATTTGAACAACTTCAACCATTATCTCATTGTCACCATTTTCCATACTGTTTCTGTTAAATAGCGCATGTTTCAATGCATCTGTGAAAGTAGATGTAAATTCTCTATATTCTTCGCTCTCTGGGTCTTCGAACGCTGCTACGAATATTTCATTGTCAATCCTGAGTTCGCCTTCCACTGTTCTTGGTACTGAAATGTAGAGTAATAAAAATATCAAATATGTATTTTACTTTAATCTAGCTTAGATTATAAAAAAAAACTGTAAATAATCTTCTCATTAGCCGTAGTGGTTATACTTTAAAAAGTAAATTAACAGAAATTAACTACGATAAAAATTGAAAATATGAGAGAAACAATTATTATAAGTAGGTACATAAACAAACTATGGAAATACATAAAATTTTACTAAATAAAACCATATATAACCGCGGCGAGTTGGGAAACATTCTCAACGTCAACGCGATGGTAGTGGGTTCTATCCTTACTCAGGAGGATGAACTATGCGGTTTCCCCGTGGCAGAACAAAACCTGGCGTTGAGATCAGCCACCACGCAATGTCTCAAAGTCAGATGGAAAATGCGGGATAAAGTATGAAACTGGACAAAAATATATATTCAGTGTACTCACCATACATAGACATATCAGATTCGTCAGACGTGAGCGAAGGGTTCTGTGCTTCATCGTTTTGAGTTTCCGGCATGTACTGCGGGGGCGTGGTCTGATCGCTGTGGTCGTGGTCGTCGTGGTGGTGGTCGTGGTCGTGGTCGTGGTGATGACCACTTGCGATACCACCGAATGCGCGCGCGGAGCTTACCGACGCGTTGTACTGTTCGAGAGGTGTGGGTGAGTTACTGAAGAGGATGCCAGCTGCAAAATCAGGAATAGTTTATTAGATATTTTGGTATTATAAGTACCAATGATACCGCAACGGCAAAGGTACTTTATCGTCCCCATAAATATAGGTTTTAAATTACATTTTTTATATTAATCTCTACTTTCTCTATTTAAACATGATCTGATGTAAGCAAACCTAACTATGTCACATTGCAAACAAAATGCCTTAGGCGTTTCAGAGCGTATCTAGGCTGTATTAACGCTTGAATAAAGATATTGCGAGAAACTTTCTTGATAGACTAGTTTTAATTGCATAAAATATAAATATTTATTTATCTAGAATATTTTATTAAATCGTAAAGAAAATAAACAAAGCAGACCATTCTCTTAGATAGGATAATATTAAAAAGTTACTCAAGAAGTCTAAAAAAAATAGGCTTTTTGTGCGTTTTCTAAACAACAGAATAATTTGAACTTAAGAGAAATGTTTAAGATTCAATGTGTTTATTGCAACATACTTAATCAATAAAAAGTATAAATAGCAAAAAGCTTACATTAAAAAAGATTTCTCCCCGGCGGGGAATCGAACCCCGGTCTCCCGCGTGACAGG
>FASU01048688.1:0-10619 GCA_001486225.1 Heliconius pardalinus sergestus
GTTTTACGCAAAATTTCTTTTCTTGGAATTAGTTTTTGTGCAAATTAGTTTTTGTGCAAATTGAGATTTTTAACGTTATAGTTAGTTTGTGTACATATGTTCCGTAATGTTTGTATAAAATTTCTAAATATAAATTCACGCTAATGATAAGTACTTACATAAATTTCGACTAAAATGTAATGCGGAAATATTACTTAGGGCCATCTAGATAGAGTCGTATTATCTTTGTACATTGTATAGATAAATTATGAAACTTGGTTTTTGTATTAAAATATTATATAATTAATATCTTATTGTCATACATATATTATTACACTCGCACACTACATACCTTACACTAGCTGCTACGTAGTCCCTTTGAAAGATTTTAACGTAAGCAGGCGTAAGCGTATCACCAAGTACAGTTTCAATTTGTCGAACAGTTTATTTGGCATATGGTATACGAGTATAAGCTATTACAATATTATTAATACAACGAAATATATTTTCTTAAAGTTAATTACTCATCTCATCAACTCTGCCTCTAGTTTGACGTCACAGGAATATTAAACAAGACCGTTATACCTTACCGTTTGAAACTGTATAGAAGCCAGCCATAAAACAATTAAGCTAAACTAAACTTTTGCGCAAATTTCTTTTACAGAATCGTTTTTTGCGAATCGGCGAATGTTTGTGAACTTTTTATGACACTCTCTCTTATTGTTACTTTATGGTCAATATTTGCATTTTGGAATAGCTTTTACTGTTCAATGTGCGAATTCTAACTTTCGTCTTGTAAAGAGTTTAGTATCTTTAGTGTTATAATAATTAAAACTAATTTGTTTTTTTTTTTAAATTGTATCACAATAAGCTAACGGTGGTTTGAAAAAATGAAGACAGTCGTGGCGCAGGGGCTCAGGCATATGACTGTAAACACGACAAGTTGTGAGTTCGATTCCTACTGAAGGAAATGATTTGTCCATTTTTTTACGCTCTGATACCTAGGCAAACTAAAAAAAAATCCTTAACATCATATCTACGAGTATGAATATTAATTTTATTTAAGTAGAGTTATATATAACATCAGCCGAAAATTACAATTTCCTTAGAAGAAATCAGAATAAGTATTTATGTAAGCTGAATATAAATATTTTACCCTTATAGCACATAACCCGCAAGACATGACGCATGATGAATTAGGAACGTACTTACCGCGGTCATCATAATGGCCTAAGAAATGCTGAATACTGATATCTCTTACAAAATAAATATAATAATTTCTTTAGTTATCGTAACAACACACACACCTTTTATCTTATAACAAACATTAATTATGATTGAAAATAATAAATTCAGAATCGGTCAATACAAAAGAAAGGAAGAAAAGACATCAACGCGTTACTCCTTACGGGATTAGATCGTATCTGAATATCATAAATAATATTTTTTTTTGGTTTTCAAGCTTATGTATATAAGAGATATTTAGGTGTAGAAAATTATAGAATCACAGTCTATGCTTTATTTATCTCGATATAGGCAGATTATTAGCAGAAACAACCTAAGCTTTCTTAAGCCAGCAGGACTACCGGCTATGAATTAATAATAACACTGTCACTCAATATATTTTTGCTACGACAGTAAAATATTTTTTAGATGTTCATTTTAAAACATAAAAACGATAAAAAATCCTTACACAAATCAAAGAATTCAACCAAAATATTGAACTTAATAGAGTCGATAAAGAATACTTTTCTCTACATAAATCTCGACTACATAAATCACAGGCACAGATTAGATCTCGTTCATACGTCTTAATTTTACAATAAATTTATTTGTTTGGTTTCACTTAATATTTATTGGGGGCGAAGTACCAAAATACGTTACAAGATAGTAGTGGCCGTGTATTGAGTAACGGCCGGTAAAGTGTGTGTTGTTTTAGTTAAAATATGTACACTTTATAAATTGGTTCGTTTGATTCCATGTTTTAGAAAAAAAATATTTAGTTTGTTTTTTTTTAATAAAACTATTTTATACAGAATTATCATTGTGAAGGTTAGCTCAAACAACAGCTAACTCGACGTTATGAATAAGTTAATAATATTTGGTTAATAATAAAATATGCGTAAGTGTACCCACAGCATTTTTTTAAAAAAATTGGGCAACAGTTATGCAACTGCATTTTATAATGAGTAATATGATTGTGTTAAATAATTAAATTATATTTTGAACATCATTTTTCATAATTAAAAGTTTTTTTATTAAATTAAAAAAAATTATGAGTATAAAAAAAACATTTTTAACATATGTAGTAGTTATAAATAAATAAAAAAAAACATTTAAGGAACCCTAAAATCCTATCATTTTCTCTTGAATTAACACATCCTCGATATCGTACACGTTTAGAGCTGTTAATCCGATATAACGATACTTTAGGGAGCTCGCCTCGATTTATGTTCACTTATTTGATTAATATCCACATAATAACAATAAATAATGAACTTTACCACCACACAATAAAGTTCAATTTAACTTTCAGCAACGTACAATTGATTTTAGTCTATTTTATATAGTAAATCGACTCTATCATTAACAACACAGAGTCGCAAATGGCTTGTCACATCGTAATATTTAATCAAAGTAATTTTGAATGCCAAAAACATCTTTATGACTCATACAAAAGTGTCCACATTCATCTGTAGCGGTCCTAAGTTCGGACTTGAATGGACAGTACATTGACCCGTAGAAAAACGTCGCTAATACTTACGTCACATAGCAAATACCTAGCTTGAATTATTTTATAACGGCGTATCGCGTGCTCTATGCCTTTATTTTAAGGGTTTGATCATAATAGACAATAACCTCTAAACGCGACGATTGTTGGTTTGATTCCCAATTGAGGATTAATTAATTCCCCGCTTTAATGACAAGGTAAAGCGCGGCGTTGAGTTCCATCACTCAACACGTATTGTCTTAAAAATTGGTTGGGAACTCTGCCTACCTTACCAAATGTAGGAGAGGGCGTGAAGCTATTTTGTTAGGATTTATAAAACTTACCCGGAGCGTAGTTGAGGTAGTCACTTGCTTGAAACTTGGTGAGAAATGAAAATTATTTTGTATAAAACAATATTAATGCGGAGGTAAAGACTGTATGGAAACAATAGAGTCAACAAATAAAGTAACTCAAATACTGAGCGTGATTTTTGAAGCGATTTGGAAAGTAATCCTTTCATTACTATGAAAAAGTAGCTTTAGCCTTTTGTTCGAAAACTAGAATCGAGTTTGGACCATTTGGTCTTTTAAGGAGATTAAGACATTTAGTAATGATTATTAAATTTTACTACAATTGAATTATAACGGTAATGGTTACTTAAGTGTGCCAAATATGTTTTAAATTTTTTAGAAATATCTTTTGTAATTTATTAAAATAGACGATACAGGGATATCGTTTGGGTGTTGAGTGACAGTGCTGAAGGCAGAGAGATATTTTATTGCCCCGAGTGGGACCGACCGTAGCGTTTATTGTCGCATGCCTGTGTCCTTGCGCCACGCGGCGGCTGCAGGTATTATACTTCTATTGTATATTTTCTATCGATGTGGAACGAAGATGCGGCGTTGAGTTCTGTGAAAAAAATCTGAATTAATGAGCACGGAGTCTTAATACTAGGTTCCTAGGTTCCCACTGTCTATTCTCTTATGAGCGGAATACAGCAAAAAGACTAATAATTTATAATAATGACATACGTTCTTGTACTTCGATGATGTTTACCAGTAATGCAACAAACACGGTACTATATATTAATAAAGAACTTGATTATTACCATAAGGACATGGTCGATGCGTTATTTTATTTATATTTCCTTGTCTTTCTCGTCATAAGAAATTATTGTGAGTAACTTCTGGTCACATTAAAATCAGAATAAGAATTATATTATAAAATTAAATACCAGCTCTACATCATTTCATTACTATTACTTTAAAATTGACGTATTAAGGATTTTTCCTGGATTTTGTTTAATTTATGTCTCTCGTACGAAATAGACAGAGAAAAATAACCGATAAGACACTTCGTTCCTTACTTTCTAACAAAATGGCCTCCTGTCACATAACAGGGACCAGACAGTATGTTCCCTCTATAGGAAACTATAGCAGGTTTTCCCTATCTTTAATACTCGCCGAAAAATAATTTCCCTCAAGGGAAATCGACCTCAGAATAGTCGCATCTACCTATCGCACCTAGAAACACTACAATATTTGAATCTAATATCATTGTGTTTAGTGAGGCACATTACAATTAAGCCTCGATGACATCAATTTGCATGTCATTAAAAAAAGGAAAAAATATAAAATAAAATAAATTTACAGTTCTTTAAATAGTAAAAAAATGCCTAATTTTTGCCTAATGCCTGTAGATTTTATAAAATTAGATACGTTGACAGTTAAATAAGTAGTCTTACACAAATTGGCAGATATAATAGAATAAACGTTATTTTTTTAAAATTTGTTAGATATTTTCATTTCCTCGCTTTGGTAATACGTAAAGTACGGCATTAAGTTCTGCTACTTAATGAGCACTGTCTCGAAAATTCATCAGAAAGTGGAACGTGGAACGGAATATCTTAACACTCGGTTTCATTTCCCTACATTGATAAGCGGGAAAAAACGTGTCGATGGATGATAAAATAAAAATAAACTAAAATAATAATACCGTTGTACCAAAGTTAAAATACACCAAAGCAGACTAATCCTAAAACCTAAAACTTATCTAAGTTACAACACTAAATCAAATCGGATTATATGAAAATATTACCCACTTCGCGAAAACGTATAAGTAGATGCATTATAACGTATATATCTATTAACGGCTTACGGAACCCGCCTTGAAATAAATACAATGCTGAAAACTAATTGGTATGCATCCGCCGTTTGAACTCACGACCCTGAGGCAGAGACACGGTTATATTCAACTTTAGTGCAAGTCACCACTGCGCTGCACTGCACTGCACTGAACTGTAATACTTAATTGGTGGAGATTATTGTTAAAATGGCGGCCATGCAACATTTTGAACGCTGTGTTATTGAAAAGAAACGTTTTTACGAACAAAATCACCACGTGTCTGTAGTGTTATAAATAACAAATAAAATATTAAATAATAAAACCTTCTTAAAAACAGTTTTTTTTTCATGTTGTATTATACAAATCACACCCTTTCATTTGTTACCCTTATGGTGGATTGTGTGAAAATATTGGTACGGTGGCCATTTTGGATCAGCAACAATATTGATTATATGTAATTTCATTGCCATCAGATTTGAAGTAATCTAAGTGGTTTATTAAGTAAATATAATATACCACATACACTAACACATATTAACACGCTTTTATTAGCTTTACACAAGTATAGATAGATACAGAACTATCGATACGAGAAAGGTTTAGTGAGCTATTATAATTTAGATCAATAACAATATAATATTTTAATAGCATCAACTTAATAATATTGGCAGTACGATCATTGGAAGTAGCACTTAGATACCTTATGTGATCAGTGTGTTTTAACTCTACTTCTTCTTTCTTATTCAATAAAGAAAAAGGGAAATAAAAAACATATCTTGCGAGAAATATTTCTAACTGAGAAAGCTGGAATATAAATAAATGCTTAAAACTTCAATAATTAATAGTTCTTATGTAAAGTCTCTTCATCTATACTTCTGTACTAATATTATAAAGATGAAGAGTTTGTTTGGTTTAACGTGCTATTCTTAGAAACTACTAGTCTAAATTGAAAGAATCTTTTTGTATTGAATAATCTTTTATCAATGTTTATGAGGCCTGTTGTGGCATATAAAAAATACATAACAAATATCAATAGAGCGACATCGAAGCCCGTATTTATGCTATAAACCCTATGCTATAAAAGCTATGCTATACTTTATATTGAGAATAGAACCAGCCTTACAGGACTATAGGAAAGCTGGAGTTATTACAACGAATGATTAAAGCACAAATCTAGTAACAGTTGCTGTTAAATTATTCATCAAATAATGAATACCGTTAGTTATTCTATTGCAAGTGGACTTCGTGTTAAATTACACGTGGAAGCATCTATTAGCACATTTAGGTATAATCTCTGTAGGAATATATATTTCCTGCATATAGCAGAACAGGCAGAGCAGAACAGGTTAAATTTAGTGCTAAGACTCTTTTTCCTCTACTCTATGGTTAATTTCTAAAACATTTGTGTATCATTGGTGTCATTGGTATACATTTGTGTTAAGGTTTTTTTATTGTGTGGCGAGTGGCGGAACTGAATATTGTCTTTTGTTATACGAAAATAATGGAAATATAGTTCATTCTCCCGAGGAAGAATTAAATCACTATACCCCGTACAGAGCAGGGTAGGCAGAAGCAACATGAGAAGATAAAAAATATTAAATATATCTTTCCCCCTTGTGGGCATTGAACCCACAACCGTCGCGTGTACAGTGGCACGCTACAGCCCCTGACCCACGGCGGCCTCATAATTGCCGATGTTTATTCAATATTCATCATGATCTCGGTCAGTCGCCTTATTGCCATCTTTACATTATTCTAATTACTTCATAAGCACGAAACGAGGCGCTTAACCTCGCTATTATTATATTTATGATAGTGACGTATTAATTAGGTTATGTTTTTGTTTAGTGGAAAGACATTTAAATTGTTAAATTCGTTTTTATAATGTTACTTTTTGTATTGAATTATTTTTTGTTTTTGTATAATGATAGTATATGTTATGATATTTTATTTTTCTGTCGAAAATTTATTAAAATACATTTGAGTTTGACTATACAGATATGGTCGTTCATACACGTAGGTTGACATTTTCTTTAAATAATATAAATGTACAAAATAGATAGTTTCGCGGCGTAAAGTTCCGTTATTTAACGCGCAATACATCAAATTTAGGAGGAAAATAGAGGACAGAGTGTCTTGACGCTGGGTTGTTTCTGCCTGCCCTGTTAAAAATTGTCATTATAATATAATTAACTTAAAATATAAAAGTGTAGACATCTAGTCGAAGACTATTAAAATAATAGTGACATTTTGAGTTCGCAAATCTATATATCAAACTATTTTGTTACTGCGGTGTAGAATCCTAAAGTTGGAAATATAATTTCCTGAAATGTAATTTCTTTAGGGAGTGCGGGGGAGATCACTATGATTTTTTTGAAATTTCAACGGAAACTGGATGAAACGGGACTTTTCCCTTTTAAAGTTCACGAAAACAAAGTTATAGGCGGACTCTGTTTTATTATAATACGCTGCTTCAAAAAAAAATCTGTGTTCCGTTACATTACACAAATAAATTCCAACAGAGAGGTGACATTATAATTATATTGAATGTTAAAAACTTGTAGATTATAAGTTAAAAAACTATCTAACTGATCTTTCATACATATACATTATAAATAAGATGTCAAAGATTTAAACCGCGTCCCCGTCTAAGCCCTTTACAGTTGACGCTTATACCGAAGTTATACTAAATATTTTGATGCAATCTCCAACAGACAAATGTCGTCGATATATCAAACCGTCGGTGTGAATGCGACCGCGGTCCACAATTTATCTAAGATAATCAGTAATGTGATTTTTAACTATACTATAGGTGACTCTAAGATCTAACGATTTCGTATAAATCATAAGTTATTAAGGCAAGCATTATTTAAACGGTTTATAAGTTATCGCCAGATATTCTCACGGTTGATACGAATTATTTATTATAAGACTGTACGTTTAATCACAACACTATTAAGGTAGAAAAATTTTTAGAATTTTTTGGTTAAATAACTCTTTTCTTTATTTTATTTTTAGCACAGTTTCAAAAAGTTTACTCTACATATGAAGAGATCATATGTTTAAATGTAAAGTATAAAAAAAATAATTTGTTTATTAGCATAAATACCTACGAGGCCATTGTGCTGATCCGGATTAGAAATTTTGTAGAGCGTGATAAGTAACGGAGTCCAACGCCGTTTTTTATATTTCCACGGCAGAAAAATGTAAAAAAATTATTCTCCCTCCCCATCTCCAAAAGTACAGGATCCACTATCACCACAACTACATTACGTGTATATCACATTTTCAGCTATACGCAGTTTTTTTTAAAAAAACATTAAAAAAATGAACATTCCAAGTAATTTTATGACATTATCCGCTTTGACAAATGTTATGTGACGCAACAATGTACCATTACGGCGGCGGCGGGCGGTCAAGGCGCGGCACCGTTCTCACATGACAATCAAACATTGTGTATTTTTATTGGTACCTGATACAATTGTTCTATCATAATGCTTAATATTAAATTACTGTAAGGTGACTTAAATTAGATAATTAACAGCCTTGCTCTATGACCGTGATTGTTCTGTTATGTAAAGTGGATGCCTTTTTCTTTTTTTTTAGTTTATCTTTACATATCTTCTTTGGTTGTCTAATGTGCTCAGAGATGTTAATTAATACTTAACAGACATTATTTCTGTACAATTGTGTGTTTATAATGTATTTAAGATATGCTGGAAAGCTAATTGGTGTATCAATGTCAAAATTTAAAATTTATTTAGTTCTTCATATTCTTTACTTTTGATGTCTTTGGTTTTTGGAGTAACTGAAGCTTACAGTCATTTACAATCGGCTTACTTACATATACATTTCCTTATATGTATCCCGCACAGAGCTTGGCAGCCAAAAGGAACCTGGGTACCTAGTGTTAAGACACTCTTTTCCAATTAAAACCCTTTCATTCACAGCTTTAAACCAAATTGTGTGTTAAGTGGCGGATCTCAACGCCACGCTTTGCCTCGTTATCAGAGCAGAAATGAGAATATTTAATATTATATTTCCTCGAATGGGAATCAAACTTACAATCTGACGTGCTTACGGTCAAACACTTGTCGTAACCTGCGCCACGAAAGGCCTCTTTCTTTTTAAATGTTTAACTAATATGAAATTGAGTTTCATAAAATACCTTATTTTATGTAAATAATAATGATTCTATATATTTATATTGGCTTCATAAAATTAGCAAATAGAGCATAAAGCTGCAGCACTAGGTTCATCCACTTTCACGTTTATTAGTGATAAAACGACGATCTCATTAAATAGTTATTAAAATTATAATAGATTATTATGTGAATTAAATCTACAGTGTATAGTAGTTAATATTATAAAGCTGAAGAATTTTTTTTTTGGACGTGCTTGTCTCAGGAACTACTAGTTCGAGCTGAAAGACGGTTTTTGTGTTGTTTAGTCTATTTATCGAGAAATGCCATGGGCTATTGTAAATGCGGCCAGAGTTTCCTTGAGCACTGCGAAGGTATCACCACAAGTCGTAGTTATTTTAGCAGTTGAAGCCACAGTAATTAATATAATTGAAAAGTATCTATATCGGCGGAATGGGAGAACGAAAAGCATACTGCAAAGCGACAGTGGTGACTGCGATTCCTATACAGAGGAATGATTTATTTTACTTCCCTACTTAGGTACTCAATTTATAATTGTCCTTTTTAGGGTTCCGTACCCAGATTATAAAATAGGACCCTATTACGAAGACTCCGCTGTCTGTATGTCCGTCCCTCCTTAACCAGGCTTTATTTCATGAACTTTGATAGTCAGACAGTTGAAATTTTCACAGATGATGGGTTTCTGTTGCCGCTATAACAATAAATTCTAGAACACAGAATGTAACAAATGTTTATGGGACTCCCATACAAAAGATATAATTTTTTTGCAGTTTTTATAGATAACGGTATGGAACCCTTCGTGCGCAAGTCCGACTAGTACTTGTCCTTTTATTACGGATTTACGATTTATCTCGCTTATAACTGAGAAGGTAGGGCTAAAGTAGCACCAACACCGATTGAGATGTAGTCCGTTACGTGTAGCGGAACTCAACGCAACGATTAATCTGCCATAATGGAAACATAAAAATAGTTTAAATTTAATAATTCCCTCGAATGAGTATAGAACCCACAATCGTCACTTAACAGTAACGCGGTCCACTGTACCACGACGGCCCCTACATGTAAGCTTATACATACGCATATATTGAGAGTTATAAGTCAGCTTAACCAAGCTATTTCTAACTAGTCGTCCGTGTGAAACTCCATACCGTTCATATTTTATGGAATTATTCACGTTATCATGTCACATCTAGTATTTATTGTGGAGCTTTGTATGCCTTCACGGTGGCAGCGACAAATCAATTTACTATATTTACTCTTGAATTATGTTTTATATGTCTTTTTGTTAGGTGCTTGTGGGCTTTCACCTTAGGGCTTATCATCTTGGGTCTGTGGGTTCGATTCCCACTCGAGAGAATTAATTATATTTATCTTCTCGTTGTAATACCAAGATTGCACAATTGCAGCGTTGATTTTTGTTACTCGAAACACAGTATTTCGTAAATGGGAAACGTAGGGATTAGAATATCTATAGGCTCTCTCTGCCTACCTGGGATAGAGCCAAAGAATTTTTTAAAATGTAGTTCAGGCCATCGTGGCGTAAGGTCACAACAGTGAGAATGTAAACACGACTGTGTGTGTGATATGGGTTTGATTCCCACTCAGGAGAATGAAATATTTAATATTTTCATTTTATTGCTCTG
>FASU01048749.1:4823-17303 GCA_001486225.1 Heliconius pardalinus sergestus
TTTTTTTTTCATCTCAAGAAATTGAAGTATTAGTTTGTATTAATAGAATTTGCATAGAAATATGTTTTTTAATGTTGTAATTTTATCGCAATCGAAAAAATTTGGTTATCAACATTTTTTTTTATTTTAAGGCATATTCTTTCAAAGCCACTTGTTATTCCATTTTTTAAATACGACGTTTATTTTTTGCGGAGTAAGGAAAAATAGCTTTCCAGTCAATCCGTTAACCATTTTCAACGCATTTTAGGATCATGTTCGCTGAAGATCAAATAAAAATTTCTTTACCCAATGGCGTTAACAAATCGAATCTTTAAACATCCTGTTCAAATCAGACACGTCCTAATTACGGCACAACATCGTCTCTATAATAACACTATAACTAGAAAATTCTGCCTATTCATTAAAATCACCAATAATCACGTTTTCAAAAGAATCCACTGCTATATAAAAATTTTAAACATGAAATGGTAATAAAAAGAGTTGCTCAGTTTAGCGAATATTTTAATTTTATATTTTTTTACGTTTTTATGTCGAGAGCTCACCCAGGTAGGTAGGTGCATACAAAAAAATGGACGCGACGAAAAAAAGTTATTTATTTATTAAAGTACAGTACATTTATGTATTTTTTTAACTACAGGTTTTGGTTAAATACTACTGTTATGTTGGTTATAGTTCTTTTTGGTTAGCAAAAAAGTTAATTGATTCTTCTAGTGATAGGCTATACCTATCGATATATATACGCTTCGATTGTATTAAATGGCATATTGCATGTTTATAACATCTTTGCATTGATTATAAAAACTTTAATAAAGTAAATTAATAGTAAGTTTCTAATTAAAATAGGGTTATAGCCCTATTTACATACATCATTTAAATTTTCTATTGAATGAACAACCGCAACGATTCATTAGACATATATTTTTTATTTACATAGATATCTTAAAACTATGAAACCATCATCCGGGCAACGTCTGACTGTAAATGTATAGACGTTTTTTTAAAACAGGACAAAACAAATGAGCGTACGGGTCACCTGATGGTAAGTGATCACCGCCGCCCACGACCCCGTGCCACACCAAAGAAGCTACAGATGTGGAGTGGGCCTTTAAGGCGAAGATAGACGAGCTTTTTGAAGGTACCCATGTCGTATCCACCTGGAAACAGTGCCGCACGGAGGTCAGTTGTGTGGTGCGTGGGAGGAAGTTCCTACAAAATTTGTACAGTAGTGGAGTGCCACGTATCCAGATGGTATGGATAGTGTTTGAGCTTATTAAGGAAAAAGGCTTAAGAATGTATTGACACTATGATCTCTGTTTCACGCCGTCTATTTAACGTTTCACGCACACAGCTAAGTAGGCAGAGGGAACCTAGTGTTAAGACACTCCGCCCCTCTCTCTCTGACTGCTTATAATAGTTTTATAATTTTCTTATAAGCTTCTTTATATTAATCATAAAACTACTAGTCTAGACTCTCTCAGCCTAACTCGCAAAAAATCAGGACGATATTAAAATATTGAAAAAGCAACTCCATTATAAAAACGACGAGACTTTTAACTATAATTGTCCAAAAAAGAAATAACCAACAAGTTTAGGATATATAAGAGGGCAATTATGCTATCACTAGATAAAATCGTCGAAATAAGACGTATACGATAAATGTAAACGTCTGCTGCAATTAATCAACGTGTAATACTTCGCGAGCACGTGCGCTAATAATAACGTAATATATGTAAATAATATTCATAAGTAAAGTAGTTTGCTATCGGATATCGTATTTGTTGGTAATGAGATGTTTGGCGTGGAAGTAAAATAGTAATACCAGTTCGAATCCCAATGGGGGTTATGTATTTGAAAATATTATTTACATATTTTCAGAACATGAGCCTGAGAAAATTATTGGAAATAGTAAATCTAACGATGTACTATCTAGTACATCGTTAGATTTATCTTATATATGTATGTATGAATAGATAAACTATAATATTGATAGATAATAGATACACAGCCAAAAAATAAACAGTTTCTTTTTCAGCTTAAGGCTTTTCGAGCTTATGGTAGAGTTCAAAAATAAATAAATAAAATGAATTATAAAAATATTTTCATTTTTTAAAGTGTGCCACACTTAGGACAGCGAAATATTTCTCTTTTCTTATACTCTACAGTCAAAACTAAAACAGTTGCAAAAACATGGAAAAAATTAAATAAATAAAAATAATAATAAATTAATTATATATTACTAAGGGAAGGAAAACACTCTCCAATATCTACACATCAAAATTACATAGAATTTTACGTATTGTACATAATACATATATATGAACGTGCAAGGATCGAAATAAACGTTTGTTTCCTTATTTCATATTGTCCTCCCGTCTTGTTGTCAGCCACGTGCCGTTGGACATATTATATTGTTGTGTAATTTTAGCAAGTTTCTGGCTCTGTTAGTATATGTGGGATAGCTCTGTGTTCAAATCTGACAAAATATTAATTATTATAAAAGTGAAATTTTTTTATAATGGATGTTTGTTCAAATTAAAGAAATCAAAAACAATAAGACATCAATATTTTCTATATATATTTATTGTATAAGTATATTAAAATAATTATATAAATTATACCTGTAGAATAGTATTCTATACAAATTTAGTTCTGTAAGACACTTCACGTGCGCGCCTCACGTCGGAAGCCAATCAACCGTTTAATCGCGACCTTCGATTTATTGCCTACTTAGGTCTTACACAGTGTAAGGCGTATAGGTTTTCTTGTAATTACAAGATGAAAGAACGCTTATACTTGTACAAACATAAATAGGATTGGTAATTTTTTTTCCAATAAGAATACTAGGGCTATTTAGTATATTCTTAGCGGATGAATTTTAATACGAAATTCACAATTTAGCAATAAAATGAACGAAAATTGGGAACCGTCGTTACTGTGCCTAACAAAAAAGGAGATTCATACTTTATTCTCGTTTATCAGGGTAATCTTGTGCTAAGAGTCTGTCCCCCACTTGCCGTTTCTGTTTTGGACACAGTGGTGGACCGAGCAGGGATCAGACCCGAAACCTACTCCATCACGACGCATACATAGTTATGTTGTTACATGAAGAACTCACAATGTTAGCTACTCGGAATATTTCATCAATTTTACACAATATATTTAACATTAAAATGCAATTTTAACTATTGCATTTAAATGTTAAATAAAATTGGATATACTTTATTTCAAATTTAAATAAAATGAAGTAATTTACATTTAACAAAGTACGCGTTACTTTGGTATTTTAAGGCCATTTCTACTTTATTATAAAAATCGTGAGTTACATACTATGTAAAATATATAGCTCGATTTATACATGTCTTTGATTTTATATATTTTAATTTCAGCTTCATTTCTATTAAAATATGTTGCATTTCAAGGTCTTTGATTGGAAATAAGTAGATGACTCTACGTAGCGGTTTAACTTACCGGAGCAGTGAAATAAAAATAATATATATATAATAGAAGGCGAAACTAAACGCTGCTCTTAGTCTTGTTATTTTAGCGATGATATGAAAATAATTTAATTAAATTCCCCAAGTGGGAATTAAGCCCATGACCACGTAACCTTTACAGTCTGCGCCACGACGGTCTCAATTATTATTGATAATAATAATACTTTATTGTAATTTTAAATAAAGTTATGATTATACTAACTGGGTAAGTAAAAAATATAAGTTTATTGGTTTGACATTCAATGATAAAGAAAAACGGCTGAACTATATCAGATGAAATTCTATAAACGAATAGCTCATTATGTGGATTAATATGACATTTTGCCTCCCGGTAAATGATTTAATGAATGTTATCAGTTTTTTAATTAACCTCAAAAATATTTTTATTATATCAATATTATCCTTGGTATTTATATTTAGAGGAAAAAAATAGAAAATAGAATTACCAATCAAAAAATCCAAAAATGCAAAAAAATTATAGCAGAGCAGGCAGAGGGAACCTAGTGTTATGACACTTCATTCCATAGAAAAACATAGAAGCTACTTAAAGAAAAGAGGAGATGAAATTATTTTGAACCACCATTTTTGAGGTCAGTTCAAACAAAAGTTCAAACAAACAAAGTCGCGCGCAAACACAATTCAATTAATAAAGATGTCACAGTAATAATCCTTTTGTGTGTAATTGAGTTTACAAGACTGTTATTTACGCTTAGCAATTGAGGTAAAACTGGGATAATAATTATATTCAATGCAAAAGTATATTCCTTGCGGTTTCGAGCTCTATCCCAACGAGATAAGAGTGTTAAAAGTGTGAAGTAGAGTCGATTTGAGAATTTAAATTATCTTCGTGAGTAAGCCCAATTTATTACAAAATAGCGACGGAAACACCGTATTGTTTTTCAGACGGCATGTCGGTCAATGTCGGCGGCTTTCGATTTCATGTTCATCTAACAAAAACTCTTCGGTCCACACAAAAAAAAAACCCGCGGCCGACACGCTCAGCCACAGTTACGTCACGTCGTCACTGAAAAAAAGACACCCCAAAGAAAAGTGGACGCTAAATTTAACTCAGACTGCGAACTTTTCAGTTAAGTGCCCACAGGATGAGTGTATAATAATACAAATTCGTTGCAATTACATAACTCGTTACTAGTTGTTGAATGTGGCTTTGCTTGTGAAATTTTCTAATTTTCTAGTAATAAAAATATATGAAAATTCATCTGTTTATTGCGTTAAAAGTTAAAGTTGTTAATAAAAGTAATGTCAATTTGACATTACTTTTTTTATGTGAGGCAGTCATGGCGCAGGGGCACAAGGTTGTGGGTTCGATTCCCACTTTAGACAATGAAATATTTTATACTTTTATTTGCTCGCTCACGAAGAAAAGCGCGGCGTTGAGTTTCGCCACTCAGCAGCAATGAGTTCTGCGGAACGGGGAAACGGAAATATCTTAATGGGAACGGAATGTCTTGAGTCTCTTGACACTAGGTTCCCTGGTTCCCTTTGCCTACTCTGTTATTTGCAGGACAGAGCGTGTTTTAATAATATTTGTACTTATAAAATACCTGACCTAGACGGAGACCGAACTTACTACCTCTGCCATAGTAGACGCAAACGCAAATATTTCTTACGTTTCAAATTTTATATCCATTTGTATTAAAACTTTACGTAAACATTACAAGGAAAAAATCTTTTCGTAACAACTTATCAATATTAGTACCTACTATACTCCTAAGAGCTATGCCATGTAAATAGCGTTGTAATTGAGCTCACACCGCGTCCGTCGATGCAATTGTTTGTTTTTGCATTTCTGCATACCTATTGCATACGTTAGAAGTTCTTTAAACGAAAAACGTTAGAGATAAGGCGTTCAGTGTACGCCGCATTAGCGAGGCCGGCGAGCACCATGGGAATTTACATAATGGATTACTGTGCGACCAAGTTCTTTTTGAACGTTATTACTTTTGAATAGATCTTATACAAGTGTTTTCTGTTTAATAGATTATAATTTTAGTGTTACAGCTAATCAATATCGAACCTGGTACATGATAAGGCGTAGGGTTAGCCGGTGGCAGCCAGTAGGCCGCGCTTATGGGCGGGTAGTTGGAAGCCGACCTGGCGGTCTTGCTTCTAGCGCCGGCCTCGCCTCTCATGCTTCACGCACAGACCACACACACACACAGCACACTGTCGCACAGTAGTTACCACTACTACTACAACTACTACAACTGTGTAATACAACAACTACATCGCATCGCATCGCACGTCTGCATTGAACCGCGGCCGCGACAAAACTAAGTTTAGTAGGTATATTATATCTGTGATGCGCGTGCGCTGACGAACGATCAGTCATTCTTCTGTGTCACCTCGACCTGCCCCCTCCTGCCCCCCCCCCTCTTTACCCGCTAATGAGCTCTCCGTGTCGTCTTCAGTTTTCATTTACACGGAAATCGAATGTATCATCTATAAAATATTGTTAATAATTGCAGGTACAAATGTAGGCTCGTATCAGAGAAGCAGTTCTGAAGGATAATAAAAAGAGGATATTCGATTTCATAAGAATAATTTCTGAAGTCTAATACCTTTGTACTAATACTTTGTAGACCGAGATCCCAGGGCCCCCAGACCTACGTCATTTTAGCAAAGCTGAAATTTTGAGGATTAATAGTCTAATATATAGTTAAGACTATATATGCATATAGTAAGTACTCTCTAACTTCAAAGTGGGAACCTTTCGGAGATAGCGGCAACTTAAGGTATACGTCCAGCTACGTAAAAATAAAAAAAAACGCTCCTTTTTAAATATGTTTTTAAGAATGATGTAAAAAAATGTATATATTTACTATTACCAGACTATTTATTACTATTTCTTTTGTAGAAAATCATCTTAAAGGAAAAACAATAATTGAATTTACTATCTTAAACTTCAACCACTAAACTAACAAGCAAGGCATAGGTCATGCATGAGTCATAGAAATTCCACAAGGAAAATCTCAGTGTTATGTTTAACAATAATAAAATAATACAATACAGTTTGTACAATATTTTTTTCCGTTTGTTTAGTTACTTCATATATATAATTTGCATTTGACACGAATGTCACTGTCTTATTAGTATGCAGTAGTCGGGAGTTAGAGCGTTGCTCTGCTTGTGTGTGCTTCAATACAATCATATTAAAGATACAAAGGGTATGAGACCGTCGTGGCGTAGTGGCACAAGCGTGTGACTGTTAACGCGTCGAGTGTAGGTTCGATTCCCACTCAGGGAAATGCATTGTTATTTCCTCGTTCTGGTAACAGAGCAAAGTGCGGCGTTGAGTTACACCAATCATCACCCAATGCCTCATTAGAGGGGAAATGGGGAGGTGCAGTGTCTTAACACTATGTTCCCTCTGCCTATCCTGCTATAGGCGAGATACAAACAAACTAAAAAGAAAAAAGTATATTAAAGATATACAACTATACATTTCATATGAATTAAGAAAGGTATTTATCATACGTGATGATTGTAGATTTAAGATTCACTTTATAAAATTATTATACGTATTGAACTTCACATAGTTTGAATACATATTTTGGTGTAAAACAGAAATATTATTCACGAGATGCAAGAGAATAAATTTAATTTTGTGAGGTAGTGGCGCAGGGGAACAAGCGTGTGACTGTCAACACGACAGTTGTATGTTCGATTCCCACAGGGAGAAATAGAACATTTAATCTTTTCATTTTCTCCCTCTTTGAGTTCCGATTTTCAACACACAATGCCACTAGAATTCGGTGGAAAATGGGGCACGGAGGTTTAGTCTTAACGAAAACAGAGTATCTTAACACTTAGCAGGTTCCTAGGTTCCGTCCGTCCGTCATTAGAAAATGTGTGTAAAATAGTGGAACTCAACGCTGCGCCGAAAATAATTTGAATATAATCTTTTCCCAGGAGGTTGGCGGGAAGCTGGTGAGTCCGAAGAGCTGAGGATCGAGTGTGGTGGTGGGAATTGGGGAAGGCCAATGTCCAGCGGTGGACAATCGATGGCTGTCGATGATGATGATGATGATGATGATAATCTTTTCCCAAGTGTTGGAATCGAATTTACAACCACAGTGTTTACAATTAACCGCCTCAAGAACATATTCTAAACTATTATTATCCCAAGTTTATTTAAACTGAAGTCGTTTGGCTCCGACGATCCCTTTGAGAAGCACTTAATTCAGCTCTTTTATGATCCTCAAATTCGAATGGCATTACGATAGTTGTTAACTTGTTGACTTAACCTAATCTGAATGGTATCAATTTAGATCATCTTTTTATCTGTTTTATAATGGAATTCTGCCCGTCGTCGTGGCGTAGAGGTGCAGCGTGTTACTGGCTTAAAGATTGCGGGTTCGATTCCCACTCGATTTCTTCTTTCTGTTAAATAGATATAGTGGGGCGTTGAGTTCCGCCACCTAATAGGCAATGTCTCGAAAATTTATCAGTAAGTAGGGAACGGAATGTCTTAGTACTCTCTTACAATTAAGAGATAAAGCGTGACACTAATAAAAAAAGTTTAAAATTAGTAAAATATTAGCACTTTGTGAAGCCTCTCTTTATTAAAAGAGAAATTACATGTTGAACCGGGGTTAGTGAAAAGTCAAGTTATATATCTATTTATGTACCTATTTCTAACAGTAACTGAACCCACAACCTACCACAATCTTCTGTATTACTATAACATTGTCATTTTTCTTAGCTTCTCGCTTCATTCCTCATATTGTACCTAAGGTAGGCATTGAAAACCAAGAGTTGATACATTCCGTTCTCCGCTTTCCGCTGAACTTTTTTAATATTAAATAACCAAATAAAAAACAACCACTATTTTCTTCAAATAACGGCAGTTAATAGTTAATTCGGTTAGAGTGACCACCGTATAGCTCGCCAGTAGTTGCCACCAACATGCTCGAGCAATAATTAATATGCGTTGCATGTAACCGGGTGTAGCTGAGAAGAGACCGTACAGTACGTGCTTTCCTCTAAGAATGGCGTACTTTTTATACTTACTTTACTGACATTAAGTTGTAGGGTTATGTTAAATAAATATAAATAAAAAGTCATTTCGGGTTATTTTATTCCAATATATTATATAGTTTTTACCTACCTACAAGAGATATTTGTAAACGTCATTTGAAATTTAAGCCTTATTGAGGCCAGTCGCAGGCACAGGGGCAAAAATTGTGAATGTGGAAGCGATTGGTTGTGGATTCGATCCCCACTCGAACAGATGAGACATTTATATTTATATTTCCATTTCTTCGCTATGGTGTCGAGACGCTGATTTGAAATTTAGCTATTATCAGGATTTGCCATTCAAGCAGTTAATAAAGTATCTAAATAAACGACATGTACATTTTCTTTTACCGTACATGTCTTTGTGTCTTTTACGCAACATGTCTCTATATCTAGAACGAATAAATAAATTTAATAAACTTAATAAACAAGTAAAAAAAATCATCTTCAAACAACACAGTGCGGTGCGGCGTGTACAATTTGTTTCGCTAAATGTATTCAGTAAATAGATCCAGTAAGTAAATGAAAACAGAATGGGATACTAATGATAAAATAATACTTTGTTCCTTCCTTTTCCTGTGTTAAACTAAGCAAGCAAGCCTTTTAGATCATACAAATATAAAAGATATTTTCAAATAATATATATTTCAAGAAAAAAAAAGTTTGAATTGATTTCAAAGACGGAGAATTTATAGTTTATTTCTCTACCTTCCGTTTTCAATGTTTTGCAGAAAAATCCCGGTGCAGAGATACCAGAAAGATATATATATATATATATATATATTTATTGAAGATAGGCAAGCATTTGTCGGCTATCTTACCTGGTGGTAAGTGACGATACGAACGATGGTGGAGCATGCTTACGATCAAGATGTATTTATCGAGGAATAGTTCAGCAGGGAGTCCCACTCTTTAGCTGTTTGCATTAAGAAAGTGAATATATATTATTCCACCGAATGGGAAATGAACCCAAAACTGCCTCGTTTACAGTCACACGCTCATGCCCCAGTGCTACGACAGCCTCAATAAGGCGTAAAAAAAATCAATTTCCAATATAATTGTAAAACATCAAGTATCACAAACATAGTGAAACCTCCAATATACATACATTACGTGACCTAAACCTACAAGTACCCAAGCTGACACCAGATAAGTGAGGCTTCACGAACTAAGTTTGCCAACTTGGTCTCAACTAAGTTGCTAAGATATAGTCTTTGTCCCAATGTATTGTCCCGTACAGCTTAATGTTGCGGAGCTTTAAGTATTCTAGCGGAACGTACACCTAACGTTGAGTGTAGGTGGGAATTTTAAGTTAGTTTTCAAAATTTACTAGCATTTTAACTCGTTTTCGTGTGTTTCGTCGTAAGTTTCGCCCTTTGTTTATCGATTACTGGATTTTGGATCGGTATATTTGGATATCTTCATGCTTTTTCATGATATGGATGGAAGGTAGAGCAAAGCTAGTAAGACATTTCGTTTTTATTTTTTTCCTAATTTTAAGGCTAGGTGCAACCTAAACTCGCATTTTTACCGAAAAAATATTATTTCTAAGAGTCAACCTTAGTCTATTGATCGTGCAACCATCGCGCTTATAGTCAAATCTGTCCTTTATAAGATTTTCTCATGTAAATATTGCAAAAATGTAATACAATATGTATAACAATAACAATAATCTTCTTCAGTCTTTGCAGAACTATTCGTCTGTTTTTTTCAGATCTGTCTAGGCTAAAACCAGCGTTGAACAATGTTTTTGAAATACGGAAAACGCAGTGACTTATCAATAGCTTCTCTACTAATAAATAAGATGTATTGTACAATAGATATGTAAAGAAAAAAGTAATATTTTCAATAATAATTAAGAAATAATTCTATTACGTTTCTTTATATATTTAGCATTGTTAGAAACCTACAATGTTCTAATATTATTAAAACAACATGTCCTCAAGGCTCCATACTTTCTGATATACGAGCCACCGAGCGCTATTTACGATGATATCACATCGCGGAATGGCCCAGCATTATCTTTTGTGTGAGTTTGTGAAAGCATCGTCTTAAATCATCACTGGAAGTGCCTACGTCTTTTATTATAACTTGTAACCATTTTAGTATACAATTTTTTATATACATACGTCGAATCGTCGAAGGTTTTTTTAGCATTATGGCAGAGGGAATCTGGGAACCTAGTGTTAAGATACTTCTATTAAGTTACTATCGTTCTCCACTTCCCGCTAAATTTTAGAAGTATTGCGTGTTGAGTGGTGAAACTCAACGCAATCAGAGCTTCTGCGCTTGCTCGCTATTATGCTTTACCTCGTTACCAGAGTGAAGAAATAAAGAAGAAAATATTAAATATTTAATTTCTTCAAATGGGAATCGAACCCACAGTCTGTCAGGTTTACAGTCGCACGCTTGTGCCCCGCCATGAATAACCTCTATACATATTTAGTAAATTTGACTGAAAATCTAAATTTCATTATTCTGTAATAACATGAATTCAATGTAAGCGGACAGTCTAATCGTCCATTCAATAGTTCCAGTGTTAATGTTTAACTCTCTATATTGAACATTTCCATCAATTTAGGGTATTAAAGAGATTAAATAGATGTTTCAGTTATAATTGTTGTAATAACATTTTAACTAAAATTCATATTCGTTCCATAATAATAATCATTAGTTTTAATTATTTAATAAGCTGTCAACAGAAGCGGAATATACAAGTATGGAATATTTTTGTGGATTTAAAAATATTAAAAGTTGGCTTTTAATGGGAACATGGGTCCTC
Source organism: Heliconius pardalinus sergestus (assembly GCA_001486225.1). Classification (NCBI taxonomy): domain Eukaryota; kingdom Metazoa; phylum Arthropoda; class Insecta; order Lepidoptera; family Nymphalidae; genus Heliconius; species Heliconius pardalinus. The sequence goes on from FASU01048749.1 coordinate 16,140, forward strand.
AAAAAATGTGTTATTTTTTAAATGTATACTAAAGATAAATTTCATTTCGCACATAGGAACCTGGAAAACTCGTAAATATTAAATAAAATTTGTGATATTGAATTTATTTTATTTAAATAAATTCAAGTGAAAAGATTTTATTTCGGCCAAGAGCTCGTCCGAGTATTGTTAACGAATAACATTTGTTTAAGTTAATTGTAACGTTCGACCATTTATTTAGATGAGTATAATTCCTTTTTGTCGAAATGTATCTTGTTGTTTAATAGTTTGTTTATTACTATACAGTTAATTAATTTTTACTTTTTAAGCTAAAAAGTAAAAATAGATGACCGAAAATACCTATATATTATTAAGTTGAGCTTATTTATAAATAAATATTCATTTAATGATGATTGACATCTCTGAGTGTCAATGTCAGATAAGAAGAAATATAATTAAAATCGATTAAAGCCAGTGATCGTTAATCAATTATTATTATAAGTTTTTCATAACTTTAAAAGAAATATATTTAATAATTATAAAGACTTGCCGTTTCTATTCTCGCTGTCAGCCGGTTTCATCTGGATCGGATGATGCATCTGTAACAATAAAAAGCAGAGATAAGATAAATTAAGATAAATAGTTATAAAACATTGTAAATTCTTATAAAGGATTTGTTATATATCTCCATGTACATATAGGTACAGTAAATTAATTAAAGTACTCATAAAATTATTAAATAGAAACGAAAATATTCTATGTACTGATAAAATTATAATGCGGTATCACTATTATACACGTTATGGTAGTGGGTTCGATTTCCATTCGGGAGAATAATTAGGTATATTTTTCATTTCCTCACTATAAAACAAAGCGTGGCGCTAAGTTCCGCCTACCAGCAGGTAATGTATCGAGTTCGATCGTTGAAAAAATGTAGATTGTGCTCTGCCTGCTCTACCTTCATACGTGGGATAAAGCATGAAACTTTCTTAATGCTGTAAACTCAGCATGAAGTTTAGAAAGTTTCATGCTTTTGCAGAGTGGCCAGAAGGAACCTGGAAATCTAGTGTTAAGGCACTCTAATACCCATTAAGATACTACTTTCCCCACTTTCTGCTAAATTCTTGACATATTGCATGTACAGGAGCGGAATTAAATATTCCATTTCCTCGAACGGGAATCGAA